>CAOKZL010000543.1:600000-796711 GCA_948472985.1 Iguana delicatissima | reverse complement strand
GGCGGGCGGGAGAGCTGATAGCACTTCGGTCTGATGAGCCATACCTCGTCTTCCACAGAGACAAAGTGGTCCTTCAGCTTGACATCTCTTTCCTGCCGAAGGTGGTGTCCAGTTTCCGCCTGAGCCAGGACATCATCCTGCCCACTTTCTACCCGGACCCGACTACACCTCTGGAGTGGTCACTTCACTCCCTAGGTGTTTGTCAGGCCCTGGCGTTCTATAAGGACAGGACTGCCTCTTATAGACAAACCCCGCACCTCTTTGTGTGCTATGGCAGGCGCTGAAGAAGCCACAAGGTGTCCACCTAGCGCTTTTCCAAGTGGGTGTCCCAGACTATCCACCTGGCATATGAGCTTGCCAAGAAGCCTCTGCCAGACCTTCTTCGGGCTCATTCCACCCGAGCCGTGGCGACATCTGCAGCCCTCCTGCGAGGAGTCGACCTGCAGGAACTTTGCCGTGTGGCGACCTGGTCTCAGCCATTGACCTTTGTGCGCCACTACGGGCTGGACTGCCGGTCCCAAAGGGATGCTCGATTCAGACGTGCTGTGCTGGCTTCTGTTCTATAGGACCTGGGACCTGACCCACCATCCTACCGGTAAGCTACACAGTCTCCTAATGTATGAGGCACAGAGACCACGAAGAAGAAGAACAGGTTGCTTACCTGTAACTGTAGTTCTTCAAGTGGTCATCTGTGCCCTCATACATGCCCGCCCAACCTTCCCCTCTTTTTCAGGTCCCATTCTACTCAGCGGACCAGAACTGAGGAGTGACCATTGCTCGGCGGGCTGAGCATGCGCAGTACCGGCATGGGGGAGGGGTGCCCGCCAAGCTATCGAGCTCTAGAATTTTCCGAACACTACCACGCAGGCGTGAAAGCTCCTAATGTATGAGGGCACAGATGACCACTCGAAGAACCACAGTTACAGGTAAGCAACCTGTTCTTTCCATGATATCTTCCCCATAAAACAGAATGATGGATACTCTTCTGCTGCTCTGTTGCTACCACTGTTTGAAACTCTTTTCTTTACTTCTTTTAGTCATATATGCTACAGTTCTGCATGACACCTGAAACTGTAAAGTCTCTACTTGTGTATTTTACTAAAGTAGCAATACGGTACTCTGGGCAATACAGAGGAGAATTTATGGAGAAAAATGTAGTTTTGTGCCGCAGGCCCCATGCTTGGGTAAAACTAAATCTTAGGTGGAACGTTAATATAGTTGCTAAGGGGAAACTTTGAACAGCACACCACTACTCCATGGGAGATTCTTGTATGAGTTACACTTTGTAAAATTCAAGGTCCGTCTTTTTAAAGAGTCAGACTTTAATGGCAGATGGTGAAAATGCTACAGTGCCTGGTGATTTATTCATTCATTTTATCTGTTTGTTTGTTGCATTTCTTAATCAGTTTTCTGCCTATGGAAATATATTAGTGAGAGACTACTGGGACTTCATTACTTCACTATTACAAAACTTATTGTTGTCTCTGTTATTGGCTCAATCAGATGGAACTGCTGGGTGGGTTGATTCTCATATTGTAACTACCATTACAAGAGGCAGATCAACTTTAAATGGTCTCAGGCACCATAAAATACACTTTGCTCTAACAGCTAGTTGCCTTGGGACTGCAAAAGTAAGGAGAAGCACACCTGATCTCTGCAGCTGATCAGAATAGCAAGGGCTACTGTGTCACATACAGCCTCCTTTTGTCAGATCAGATAATGGAATGGGAGATCAACCTAGCAATGAAAGATCAATCCAGATCCAGCTGGATCCAAGTGCCTGTTTACAACATACTATTTGGCTCTGGCATGGTCAGGCTGATCTCCCTGCTCTACCATCTCCTCCTATTCCTCACCACTTCTGTGTTTTGTTATTGCCCTGCACTCAGGCTTAGAAATCCCTCTTCACATTTAATTTATAAGAGCTGCTTTAGGAGATAATATTTTTCTGAAAGGGAGAATTAAAATATAAATAGAAAAAGATTATAATTATTCCAGTTTGTCCCAATCTCAGGATAGATTCCAGTACAGAATTTAAAATAACATAATGAAGATGTAATAGTGGATAAAGCCAACTAGTCAGATTCTACATGCAATTAGTTGGTGATGTTTCAACAAGCAAAGCAGTTGTGTGTACACACACACACACACACACACACTTACAAGGGCACCCATCTGTGAATAGGGCAAATGGCCAATTTTCTGTCTTCACTGTGGCATTTACCAGTATGCTATGAAGTCTTAGGTTGCCATACAGACAATCTTGAGCATCCTTTGGGTTCCACTGATTCCTAAGACACTGGCATAATAATTGCCTAAAACCAACATCCCATGGTACAAGAGCAGCCAACACAACAGACCTTTCTTCTTGTCCTGTACCCTCTACAGCAGTGGTTGTCAACCTGTGGGTCCCCAGATGTTTTTGGACTTTAGCTCCCAGAAGCCCTGAGCATTGACCATAGTGGCTGGGGCTTCTGGGAGCTGAAGTCCACAAACATCTGGGGACCCACAGGTTGAGAACCACTGCTCTACAGTATCATGCACTGCCTGAAAACTGCATTCAGTTAAGAAATGTTTTATTTGACGACATGTTTCCATTAAAAATGGATAATGTTTTTGTATCACTGATGCTAAAGTTTGAGACCCTTAAAAAGTTTCTTCTCCATAGGTGAAGGTGGCATAAGAAGTATTTCTGCACCAGTCAGCATATGGAGAACATATTTCATAGCAAATGAGTGGAATGAAATTCAGACCATCAGGAAAATAAATCCTGTCTTCCAAATATTTGCAGTTCTCTTCTTCTTAGAGGTGATTTTCAGATTTCGTGATCATTCATTTGGTGCTGACTGCTTCTAAACACATATGTAGTATTCCACATTATTTGGCTTGTGAGACACTAGTGGTGTTAACACTGTGAACCTGCATACTGTTGAGGATGTGTTAATTTTAATTAATCATTGCATTATCATGTATTAAGTTCAGTTATCTGTTCATTTTGTTAAATGCACGCACACATACAAGGTGGCATGTTAAAAACAAATTACCTGAGACAAGTAGGCATGTCTTTTATAGTTTGTCAGAGATGTTACATCAACTGAAAATTTGTCTGTGTATATTCAAGCTGACTGAAAATTAATAAAATGATTAGTTGATCCTGTATTTTTATCTTGCAGTAGGAGATAGGTGAAGATTAATCATCTCATATAGTAGTCTTTAATGAACAACATAATCGTGTGCTGAAGCTACTTCTTTGTAATCATCAGAGCTATTACTAGTGCTCCATTTACTTTGGATTAGAGTTACCATAATAATACTTACCAGCTTTGTGTCTCGGCTACCGAGTAATATTTATGAAGGACAAAGTTAATCGGGCTGCTCTGTTTAATAGTTTACGTCAGTAAGCAAGATTGTAGTCAGTGTTTGTTCATCAGAATTGTCAAATCTTTAAGTTCCAAGACTAAAATTGTGCCATTTTCATGTTAATTTTTCTTAAGTCTTATATAAAGCTGATGCATCTAATTTTGAAGGGATAATGAAGCAAAGCAGTTACAAAATTCATGAGATCATTTGATTTTCATTGTTAAAAATTATCTTTTGAGTTATCTAACAAAATCAATTACATTTGTATCATAATTGCAATGCTTTCTCTACAGTAAGTGTTCAGATTGTTAAATATATTTGCATAAAATTGTAGACTGGAAAAGTATTACCTGGTATTTGATCTCTAATACACAGTCAGCATTCCATATCTGTGGATTCTGTATCCATGAATTCAAACAATCACAGCTTGAAAATATTTTTTAAAAAATTGAAAAAGCAAAGCTTGATTTTGCCATTTTATATAAGAGATGCCATTTTACTATCTCACTGTACGTAATGGAACTTGAGCATCCATGAATTTTGACATCTGCAAGAGGTCCTGGAACCAAACCCTAGCGGATAATGAGGGCCCGCTGTATACACTAGAACAACTGAAGGTAATTCACACAAATTAGAGAATCTTTGCAAGTGCAGATGACAACTGAAGTAAGCCACAAATGTTTTAAAAATTATATTTTTCAGGTTGTGGGATTTTCAAATCTGGCCATGATAGATTCTTCTTCCAGTCTCACTAGAAGCCCTGAGAGTTACATTGCTCCCTCTAGCCGCATTCTTAGATATGGTGTCTCTGCAGCACTTTGGCTAGTCATTGCCATAATACAGGTACAGCTTTTCATCAGCACTGCATAGTTATCTGTCCTTCAGATTATACCCATTAACCAATTATTTTATTGATTATAAGTGATCGGTCACCTGCTTGATTAAAAACATTCATTTGTGGTTTTCTCAAGGTTTTTTTGGAGGTGTCTATTTGTACATTTTTTTTATTTTGTATTTTTATGGAAGAAAATAGGAAGTGAATAGCGATCAACTATTAGCACAGAAGTTCTTCAAAATTAGAGCAATTTTGTTCTAATCAAACAACCTTTTTTTCAAGCATAAAATGGATTTGCATGTTTCTGGGATATGATCAGTAGATTTGAACCTTCCAAAAGCAATATATTCTTGGGCTGTGCAAGGCCCCACACGTTCTTTTCAGAGCCCAGTTCATCCATGATTTCGACCTAATCCCATTCAGATTCAGATTCAAATTTAGAAATCTGAATATTTGTACTGTCCACTGATTTGCACTGGAAAATGAAAATGGACTTTATGTTTTTGTTTTTCATACAAATGCACAAAACTTGAAAATGTAGTAGATCCTTCAGAGGAACAGACCCTGACAGATTGCAGACAGATAAGTTGGGGGCAGGGGTTGTGCTTGGCATGTTTAAAGTTTACTCTCATATCTCTAACATTTGCTAAACTGTGCTTGCACTTTCCCAACCTCTGTAGTGGTATGAGGAAAGTAGAACAAGGTACAGTAAACACATAGTAATAACAAGCTCCCCAACAAACTTTTAAAGCTCTTGCTTCCTGCTAACATTAAACTTGCCTCCTGCTAATAGAAAAGGAGCAAAAGGGCATTCTCTTCCCCCTAAGCACTACAGTTGGAGACTACTGCTGAGATTTTTGTCCTACGTTGGAAACTGGAACTGTCAGTGAGCAAAACTCCACTTCTCTCATCTTCTTCTCCCCAACATTTTTCTTTCATTGTGCTGTTTTGCATACTTTGGAGAAACACTATCTGGTTTTCTTTTAGCATCCAGATCAGCATATCACTCTGAAGCTATTCAGATTTATCCAGCCTGATTCAAATCTTGATTTGGTTCAGGATTTAGCCAAATCAGTTATAGAACTCTAGAGTCAAAGTTGAAATCAAAGTATGTTAATTAAATTATATTAAAAATATATGAACACATAATAAAGAACACACTTAGAATCTGTGGATTTGGACACATAAAGTAGAAAAGTGCTAATACATTTTGATAAAACGAATGATGTACCTTTCCTTGTAGCTTTCTCTGTCATCCAGAAAGAAGAAATGTAAAAGAGGGGGGAAAGCAGCAACCCTGGTCATTCTAGAGTGCACTCTGTCTTTTCTCAGAAAAGCAGATTGCTAGGTCATGTCTAGCTTATTAGTCAACAAAGAAGGAAGAACAAGACAGACAGTATGTGATTGACTTAGGATTCCATACTGAAGTCGTTGAGAATCTTACCTAAATTTAGAACTATCCCTATCTTTTGAGGGAAGAAGAAGGGTGCCTTACGCTTTACAAAGCAGGAACAGAATGGGCATCTGGTGGCTTATCCTGTTGTGACTGCTGCTGTGTTAAAATTGACTCACCTAAAATTGAGAAATGAAAATCATGTTTCATTCACTTACTGATAAATTTGATTTGTTACAGATGGTGTATTTTTCAGTATTTTATGAAAGATTTGTGGAAGATAAGATAAGGCAATTTGTTGACTTGTGCTGTATGAGCAATGTAAGTACTTTGTATTACACCTCCAGTTAATAGCTTTGTTCATAAAGGCTGTAGTTATCTCAAAATGTGTGGGCAGTATGCTCCAGTGAACTCCCTGATATCCCCAGTATTTTTAATGAAAAAAAATCCCCCTCCTGCCCTCTAGAGGGAACTGAGGCCAATCTTGCCAAGCCTCCCCCAAACTGTTCCAGGCCTGGGGAGTTTCAAAACCTGGTGGGACTTTCAGTTCTGAGGAAGTCCTATGAAGTCCCGAGAATTCTTGAAGTTGCTCACCACAGCTTTCAATATAATAATAAAGATGTAATTCATTTGACTTTTAACAGCCATCATAAGCTAGAAACTTTGTGTAAGTCACACTCTCTCAGCCTCAGAGGAAGCTAAAGGCAAATTCCTTCTGAACAAGTCTTGCCAAGAAAACCCCATGATAGGTTTACTTGTAACTCTGAAATGACTTGAAGGCACAGAACAACAAAAATAAGCTAGCCATTAATAACCAATGCTCCTGTTCTTTGTGTCTTGTCAGTTCTTATAATCAGGTTTGATTTCTTGCTTCCTTCTGAGATATGGAACCTGGCAAAGAGTAACCAGTCCATAAGTTCACTAGACTGAAGGAGCTCTCTGCAGTATTGTAAATATGTTGACATTTCTGGGCATACTGTAGCCTAGTGTGCTTAAATTAAATGATACTATTATTTGAATTTGTATTTGCTAAGATAGTGGATTTTCTTTTCCTCCCATTATAGATTTCAGTCTTTTTGTTGTCACACTCATGCTTTGGGTATTATATTCATGGTCGTTCAGTGCATGGCCATTCGGATACCAACATGGAAGAGATGAATATGAACCTGAAGAGAGAAGCGGTATGTAGAAGAACTAAGAAAGGGATTTATAGACTCACCTTAGTGCAGAGCTTTTCAAACTTTTCATGTTGGTGACACACTTTCTAGACATGCATCATTTCATGACACAGTAATTTAGTTTCACTAGCAAACTGGAGATTAAACTAACCCCTTATAAGTGATACAGACACATAATATAAATTGTAATGACAAAATATATGGGAATACAACATATCTCATGAAAACCTTTCATATATTTTAAAAATATATGATTTTTAAATAATAACATACATTTCCAAGATTGTAGGCGACACACCTGCACACTTCAGGCGACACACTAATGTGTCATGGCACTGTTTGGAAAGCCCTGGCTTAGTCTATTAGTAGTTGGTGCATGGGAGCTGTGCTCATTATGTTCTTGATTGTAGTTAAGTTGTTACTCAGAAAAAGAGCAATGAAAAATGCTTAGGGTAAAAACTGGTAATATTTTCTACTGGGGAAAAAATGTTGATGCTAGCTAGACTTCTACATCTTCAAATGTGGATTTGAATCTGTGTGTTTATTTTTGTAAGTTTGATCTGTTTTTTCCCTCACAAATAGCCACATGATGGATTTATATAGCTAAAAGCCATGTAAAACTGAATTTTGTACTCTGTTTTATGCAAATAAGTTTAGACTTGTAGATGAATAATTGAATGCTGGACTGCTGCCTAGACCTGACTATGCAGAAATATTTAGGAAGTGGCAATGCTGCAGTGAAAAAGCCAATTGTCTTTAAGTATTTTCTTTGTTTAATGGCTTAAGAGATTACTAGAAACTGAAGGCTTTTTCTTCAGTCATGTTTCAGAGTATCCTTAGAAATGATAGGTGCAGTATAAGGTTGCCTTCTGTCCTTTGCATTATTAAAATAATATTATTGCCACAGGTTTTTTTTCTCTTCCATATGCAGCAAGATATTCATACCTTATTTTGTATTACTTCACTGTATTGTTAACAGTAATGTTAACTATGATGTTTTGTTTTATTTCCCTATAACATCAAAATCCAATTTAATGCAACAAACATAAGGAAAAATAATGATTTGGTACCATTTTGTATTTAAATATTATTGTATAACTTCTCCACTGTGTGGTAGTTGCTAGCATCTGAGTTTATTTGAAGATACATAAACAAAAAGGCTATCAAGAGAAATTATGGAATTAATTGTGCTGCCCAGGATCTAAACAGCTGTGTAGTTTCATACAAGTCAGAGATCATTTTTGCTTGGTTTCCTGATTCTGCCAGTCTATCAAGAGAAACTCTATAGATCACATAAGCATCTATGTCACAATATTAGTTTCTCTGAAGTAGAATTCTGCCTTTGCTTCCAGAACGTGTTCTTTGAATTCCAGAACTTTTTTCAAAAGATCTGTTTCCCCTTGTTCTTTTTTCTTTAGCTGCAATCAGTCAGTGTTCCTGTGGAAAATAGTTACAGAATATATATCAGTTCATCTCATTACAGTTTCAGTAATTGTATAACATCTCTTCTACTATGTCTTTTAAAGACAATGTTAGAGAATCTATAATCCTATTTATAATACGATCATTTATTTTTTTTCAATGATATGTGAAAGGTTTATGGCCACTTTTCTAACTTTCATACTATCCAAATATAGGTAATAAAAATATACCCCTGTTTTTTTCCCCTTAAGTTTCCACTGTCACAAGTAAGTATCTAATAAAACTACACTCTCTGAACATGCCATCTGTTACACGGAAGAAGGATTATAAGGTATAAGCATGGGTTACAAGTTATAAACATTTTATTTTAAAATTAAGACAAATGCTTGCAATTATTCAGTCCCTAGATACATAAAGTTTAATATACAAGACTTCTTCAGCTCTTAACTTAAACTGGTTCTATTCAGTTAAGGTAATTCGTATACTATGTGCAAGTCCACTTCCTTAACTAAAACCTAGCACCAGTTATACTTCCTACCTCCATCCAAGTGTGTTCTCCCTGACGAAGTAGAAAGATTAGGCCTGAAGTTCTCCCTCTGGTCAGGCGCTCACAGGAAGGATCAGTGGTTTAACCAGCTCTCTCAGAGAGAACTCAACTTCTTGGAAGGATCTATCTTTTCTTGGTTGACATGCTTCAGCTTACCCTGAAATCTTCCATCTGGACAGGTACTTGGCAACCAGAATTCAGCAAAGAGATCATCCAGTTGCCACTACCTGAAGTCTCATTGCTGTTTGATGTCTAGTGCATCCTATTAAAGAACTGCCTCTGGACTCCTCCTCTCCTTGTCCTGCAACTCCTGCCTTCAATGATTCTAGGCTCCCTTTTTGAGTCTTTAGCCAAGACTCTTTTACTGCTTCCTTAAGTTCTTGTCCACTAGGCTAATCCAACAGTTTAGAGTCTGCCTTGTTTATACTGTCATGACCCTCCAATCAATGAGTAGGTAGAAACTCGTACCACCTCTATGTCTGCTAGCTCCATGGGGCTATATTTTTGAGTGAAGAGGCTTAAGTATGCATCACTAAGGCTACAACAGCTTCTTTCATGACTATAGCAACTGTATGGAGCAGGAAGATACTGGAAAGCACGTAGCTGAATCAGCAGAGGAAAAGGAGACTAGGGTGCATGTGCTTGTGGATGGAATAAATTTTATTCTTTAAAAAAGCCCAACATGTTTCACCCTGTCTATATATTTTTGGCCTCCTTCAGGGGCTGTATTAAAAACAAATACATTATTGCCAATATTAAATAAAAGAACAACGCACATATATAAAATCCAGCAAGTTCAAATAGCTGAACATTATAGACATAATAAATCTTATAGATACCATGAATCCAACGGAAATTTCTGGAGTTGCTACTGCACTTTCCTTGAAAACTGGACTACGCTTTATTTATTTATTTATTTATTGGTATTGATTTTCAAGGAGAGTTTGAACTTTCTATTGTACAATTGTACTGTTTCTATTGTACTATTTGAACCTGTTGGTCTTATTGGTTAGTCTCCTTTTCCTTTGCTATAGCAACTGTACTGCCAGCAGATTGACAACTATAAACTAATAGTATCCTAGAGCTAGAAGGAAAACAAGGATCTTGTAGTCCACCCCCCCACCATGCAGGAGTACACAACAAATGTTTTCCCAAAAGATTGGCATCAAATCTGTTTAAAGACCTCCAAAGATAAGCCTACTTCCCTTTGAGTCAATCTCTTACTATCCTGAAGTCCTTATACTTAGGTGGATTTTTTTTTCCTTGTAGTTTGAATCCATTGGTTTGTGTCCTAGTCTGTGAGGGAACAGAAAACAAGCTTGCTCCATCTCATACATGCATCCCTTCAAGCATTTAAAGATGGTTGTAATATCACCTTTCAATTTTTTCATCTCCAAGTTGAACATACACAACTTACTTCACATGTGATGTTTGATGCAATTAGAGATAACCTTTTCTGCTGCTGTTATTAAACATTTATAATCAAAAATCATTTTTAATTTCAGTTTTCTTGATTCTGCATAGTGCAGAGAGCTTACACATTACAGCTACATTTAGATGGAGAAAGATATTCTTGGGTTTATCTTTTTGTGTTGACCTAATGTTTCTACTTTGTATCACTTCCTCAGGAAAATCTCTGCAGTCAAAGAGGCTTGTTACCAAATACAGATGGCCAGACATTTCAGATTTCCATTTCAAGCAAGATGAGGCAACATTATGACAGGATTCACGAAACATTAACAAGGGTATGTATATTGCTGGGCTATTTGCAGTCCCATATATCTAAAACATTTTTATATCCTGTTTTTTTTCCCCACATCCTGGGACTCAAGGAGCATTACAGAAAAAATTTAGTGTTATTATTTATTTAAGAATCTAGTTGACAGAGATAACATGTTTTGTTCATTATGGTTTTGGACAGGCAATCAATACATTGCACACCTGGATTGCTCACATGTTTTTTCCATGGAAGCTGTGATTCTCTTGAACAACAGACACTTGTATGGAGTATTTTGTATCCGGATCTTTTAAGTACCTGTTTCACAGAAACTTGATATCTCAAAACTGAAATTAAGTTATGAGACCTAGAAAATGCGGGGGGTGGGGGGTGGCTATCATGATCCCCAGTGTCATCTGTTTCTAGATAGCTCAGTTTGGAGGAAGCTTCACCTATGTCCTAACTGAGCTCTGCAGAGCAAGGAGCACTCTGTGAGCCACACACCCAGGAGCCAGCTTCATTTTCCTGATCAAAAAAGGCATGGGGGGAGGAAAGAGGGGCTGGGTGTGTTTTTTTAAAAAAAAACAATAAAAAAGAGAACAATCAGATATTCCATTGCAAGCCATCAATGTCTGAAAGTGGAGGCACCAGATATTTCCAAGCTATTTTGCATATCCTTTATGCCAAAAGTGAAATCAAATATGCAGGCTTAAATTCTTTTTTCTTGTTCACTTCTTCTCTCTTAGAAACATGGTCCCGTTAGGCTATTGAATTCTTCTGCGACTACATTTGAACAAAGCACTAAGGCATACCATACCATGAATAAATTCCTAGGCTCATTTATTGATCACGTATGTATTACAGCTGATGTTTAATTGAAGAATGGAGTAGTGTTTTTTTTTTTGTTATGGAAGACTGTGATTTCTTTTATGTGAGACTGTAGATCTCTTACTAGACTGCATTGCATTTCTTTGCAGGGATGAATTCACTGCCTTGCAGTCAACACCAAAGCAATTTCCTTTCCAAAATGCTTTCTTTATGTAATTTGTGCATAGTGTTCCCCATTCTGATGCCCAGGATATGGAACTACCTACCCTGTTAAATCCATCTCGCTCCCTATTGTTGGTTTTAGATTGCCTTGAAAAACTATTTATTTCTGCAAGACTTTGTTCTCTGTAATTTGGGTGTTCATTCTGAAGAAAAAAAAAAAAGATACAAGTCTCTAAATAAATACTATTTGTCGTTTCTGTTTTGTAAGTAGTTTTGTACTGCAAAGATACTTTAGTTTTCTTATGGGTTATTGTTGTGTTTTCTCCTTTTATAGGTTCATAAGGAAATGGATTACATTGTAAAGGACAAATTGTTGTTAGAGCGAATCCTTGGAATGGAGTTTATGGAACCAATGGATAAAAGCATCTTCTACAATGGTATTATCTTGATTTTACATTTTTATTTTTACAAGCAAGTGACTTTCTGATAGCTTGTTCCTGTTTGAGTTTCAATCTTTTCTTTGAGAGACCAGGCTTCAAGAATATGCATAAGAATGTGAAGTAAACAATATAGAATTGAAACTCCGCAATCTCTTTAGGCATATACCTAGAAGGAATGAAATGTCTTTCCAACTAGTAAATCACACAGTAAGAGAATGTTAAGATGTATCTCAAATAGGAAAAATTATTACTACCCATCTGCATAGGCAAAACTTGACTTGCATATATTGTGCTGACTAATGGCTACATTAAGGCTGATGTAACTTTTTGATTGTAATTTCTGAAACCTCAAAATTTTTAAAAAATGTTGTTCCTTCATAATCTTCTCCCTCAGTAACATCAAGCTGCTTATTCACATCAGAGGGAAGAACATATCCTTCCTCACAATGTTTGTTCTGTTCCATCTTAAAGTTTGTGTAACTAGATAAGCTCTGTTTGGCAGAAATAATCAAATAAGCTTACAAAACATATGATCAGTCTTTACCATCAGTAGTACAGCTAACACTTATCTGTGAAGTACTTAGGCTTGATTGATGCAGCTTTGTAAGTGAGCCCCCAAAACCTACTAGCCAGCAAAATATGTCACTGGCCTGCTAAAAGGGAAAGACCCATCTTCCACAGCCAGCCTGGAAACAGGGGCTGTTAGCCTTTCAGGATGGTAGTGGGAGAAATTAACGTCCACCCAGAGGACAGGCAGAGATGAAATTAAGTAATCCATTCTTCATCCACTAGCTCGTTGCAATTCCAGACTGGTTGCTAGTTTCTCCACAGTCACCACAAAAAGTGAACTGGTAGAAAAAGAGAGGGAGGATGCTCACTTACTCACTTGCATGGAATTTCCAGATACCTCTAGTGACCATTTGTGTTGTTGTTGTTGTTGTTGTGTGCCTTCAAGTCATTTCTGACTTATGGTGAACCTATCATGGTGTTTCCTTGGTAAGATTTGTTCAGAGGAGGTTTGTCATTGCTTTTCTCTGCGGCTGAGAGTGTATGACTTACCCAAACCACCCAGTGGGTTTCCGTGGCTGAGCTGGGATTCATACTCCAGAGTCATAATTGAATTGTCAAACCGGTACACCACACAGGCTCTTCAAGTTGTTAAATACAAGGCTGGTTAAGTATTAGGAAACACATGAGTAGTTTTGATGTTTAAACTCTGTTATGTTAAATATTTTCATCCTGCTGTTCAACATATAAGGCTCCCAAAATGGCTTAAGTAATGTCAGAAGAAATAGTAATCAATCATCAATACAGTAAGGGCCTTATCACATGAGGTAGGTAATTGTGAATGCACCTGGATAATGGCATCATTGGTTGTGGCTTCCCACATGACACTGTCGTTCTTCAGTTGTTATCCCATGGGAGATTGTTTCAAAAGCTTTTCTTTTTACTAACACACAAAATCCATCAATAATTTCTCATTTCTGTCACTCTGTAATTTCCTCTATGAAAGTGAAGTGGCATTTTTACTCCAATTTTGGAATGTCAGTGGGTGTCCTTTGGCTGGGAACACTATTGATCACAGGGAGATACTCCTGTTCTGGTATCTGTAGCTACAGTGCCAGGATGTGCTAATGATCTCGTTCTCATTCCCTCCCTCTCTCTCACTCACACACACACACACACACGCATACTCACTCTCTCCTGGAAATGTAAGAGGGAAGACTTACAGCTTTAAAAAGCATTTATTTTGTTAACTTTCTGCCTCTTATTTGCTGTTTCTTCCTTCAGACATACTAATTGCTGCCACATGAAAGACATGACTTTTTCCTGCCAATGATTAGTTAAGTCTGGGAAGTCTAATCTCTTCCTATCAGGAATCCCCCTGCCCCACAAGGAAAAAAAAAGCCTTTTTAAATATAAGACTGTTTTCATTTATATTTATGTGGGAGATCTGAATTTGTATATGCATATGTACCAATGAAAGGGGGCAGGGATAATGTCTTGGGGGAGCTAGTGCAGCCCAAAATGCTGCATGCGATACAGTTTTAGCACAAATGTACGCTGTAATCCTGGAATAGTTCTGAAGGTACAAAGGAAAGAGAGCAGCTCCAAATAAATAGTGTTTTTACGGACAACACAGTTCTGTGGAAGCAGTGCCTCATGCGATAAGTTCCTAAGTTAATATATCTATTTAAAGTGGGAGGTAGTCATGGAGCCATTGGTTCCAACGGCTTCTATGAAAAGAGGAAGAGGCCATTCCCAGCTTGGTGATGCACCAGAGAGTACAGAAACTGATTATGGTAATTTGTCTCATTGGCTACTTTTCCCTCTCCTGACTCGCCACATAAGTATTTATGGCTAATTGCCTGTAATTAAAAGTTCATGTTCTACTGAGGCATTTTATAAATAATTTCATTTATATACTGTGGTGAATATGTCTGTGGCAGATTACAATTTTTTTTATTTTTTTTTTGTGATTTTTATCCATTTTCTAGTAGTCTTCTCGTTTTTATACAGGTTTCTCAGAAAGTCCTTTTCTTTCTTGCAGATGAAGGACATTCTTTCAGTGATGTTCTTTATTATGGCAATGAATCTATACTTCTTATCTTTGATATGCTGTTTTTCACTATTGTGGATATGGCTACCCAGAGTTTTGTTCTGGCAGCTATTCTCACATATTTACAACAAGAGGTAAATATCCTTAGTGGAATGGCACTGGAAGGTACTTTTTCTCTTCCTGTATGTTAGGTGTATTGTCATTTATCCACAAGATTTATTAGTACAGATAGAGAACTACCTCATCATTGTAATTCCCTAAAATTTATAGATCCTATAAAATTTAAAAATAACAGGTATTGCTTCCTAGAGGTAGATCAGAGAGGAAATGAAAAGAACCATTTCAAAATCTGCTGGAAAATATATAGTGCCTAGAAGACTTCAAGATATTAATGCAGTATTTGTGCTTATCTTCCATACTGGTGTATCTTCCAAAAGATAGGATATTTATAGAATCTTGTACTTCTACTGTCTGATTCAAGCACTGGGCAAGTTGTGTAAATTCAGTTTGGTTCTTGTGAACAGCATTCTCTGTTCAGCCGTGAGTGCAGAATTACCTGATACTGCCCTACTTCCCAACAAAAACTGCCTTGATCAAAGAAGGGAGCCATATGACTGCAATAGCAACTAGCTGTTCTAGGATGTTTCACCACATTACCACTACAGTTTTCAAGAAACCCTAGTCTCTCAGATTTCAAGAGGATAAGATCACCCCTGTAAACTGATATAGAAATAACAATTCATAGGTTTACAAGACCCAGTTGTAGTGCTGGCATTAGACCAGTGGTTCTCAACCTGTGGGTCCCCAGATGTTTGTGGACTTCAGCTCCCAGAAGCCCCAGCCACTATGGTCAATTATCAGGGCTTCTGGAAGCTGAAGTCCAAAAACATCTGGGGACCCACAGATTGAGAACCACTGCATTAGATGCTACTCCTGCTTTGGGAAGCCCTTGCATAGTAATGATATGCTGCCTCAAGGAAATCAGTGCATTTACTGCCAAGGCACACCAGTGGTAGGTGGTGGCTTCTGGTTCTATTCTTGTGATGAGACTGTACTCGGGTCACAATACCATTTGTTCCTTTCGACATTGGGACATTTCATTCTGTCTAGTGGATTATAGGGTGAAATCCTAAAACTAGGATTTTGTTTTTGAAATCTCTTTTCCAGATTCCCAGAGTAATTTATCAATATAAGCATGCACACGCTTTTCCCCCTTTTCTGCAACACACCTCTGTTGAATTATTAACTGGACAGTCCAGTAATAAAGATGTTTAGAGAAGACAGCAGAAACCATTCTGATATTAGTAGCAAGTTGTTTGAAATCTGTTACTGTATTCTTTAGTAGGGTTACAAACACAGTCTGTCTTGCACACAACCCTTCATGTTCACTGGGTAATTTTGTTTGCCAACTCTGAGAAAAAAAGATCAGATTAAAGAATATCTAGCTTTAGCATAACATAACTCTACCTGCACACAGATAGTATCTTGTACATTTTATGCCATAACATTTGAAACTGGTTTTCTGTGTTCAGATTTTTAGGTTCATTCGTAATTCAGTTGGACAGAAGAATTTGGCATCCAAAACTTTGGTGGATGAGCGATTTCTTATATAAACAAATATGAAAAAAGATTCTAGCTGGGAACCAATTGTGCCATGAAAAGTTTGCAGAAAAGGCAAATCCATTTGCAGTACTATGTAAATATTAATGTATAGTATTTCTTTTCATATTATTTACTACAAAACCAATATTTTGGATTAGTTCAATACTCTTTTATTTATAATGTCTGATGAATCACATATCTTAAAGGGATACTGAGATACAACAAGGTGTCACTGTGATTATTACAAAGCTAAAACCATGCACTTATTAGGGAGATATTATATATATTTTTATATGCTCCTGCTGTAGTGTGTCTCAGCCATTGTTATGCTAAGCATGTTTGTATTTGGTTTCACAATTTTGGGGATTGTAGGTTTGGTACAGTGTAGGAGCTGCATACATACAGCTGGGTATGTTAGAGACAAAATTATCAAAGGGTGCAGAAAGCAGGTGGTTATGTCTAGGCTGAGGGCAAGGACCATTGAAGATGTGGAAGTTTTACCAGGTAGATGTAATTTCACAGAGCTTGAGAAAACTGCCCTAGGCTTACTCCAAAATGAAATGTGAAGGATTTCTATAACATTTCAGGTATTGGTGAATGGAAGTTCAGTATGTGTGGTGCAGCCTCATCATTACATCTTATTGTGATAGCTAAATGGCCTTGTACAAGATGGATTAGATCAAAAGATTTTTTTAAAAAGTCTTTTTTTAAAAAAGTGGGGAAAATATATATTTTAGATACACATGGCTAGCTAACTACAGTTGCCTACATACTGTAAACAACCCTATAATTTGTTTTCCCACTCTGCTTCGTGTTTCATCAACAAAAGGATTCTGGAATTTGGGCACTGTAGTTGACAATTTTGCTGATTTGTTAGGTAAAGGAGTAAGGCAGTTTAGCCTTCCAGAGGAGTAAAAATGCTGACAGCCATAAAAAGTGCTGATCTAATTAAACAAAGCAGATATGGCCTGGGAGATAAACAAGCTTTCATCACATAAGTCAAGGGTCAATAACAAGCACTAGTTGTACAAACTGACCTAACCCACTAAAACGGAAATGTTAGTAGACACGTCCTAGGACTATTGTGGTGTACTCAAGTCATGACAAATTGACTGTTGACCCTCTTGTCCAATCAGCACTGTTCATTTGTTGCCTTCTCTATATATCCATGGAGGAAAAGTGTAACGCAAACAGAGCAGCAACCAAAAGCAGGGGTGGGGAAGTTTCAAATATATTTGAAGCAAGACAGTGATGAACAAATGGTGGGGGCACTGCTCAGCAGGCATGTTAAAATGCTACCAGATCACAGTGAAAAGACAGGACTATTTAAAACCAATTTGCTTCAGTTTTTTTATTCCAAAAAGAGAACTGTGTGTGTCCATGCATCAGCAGATACTTGGTAAGGAATCTGGATTGCAAACCAAGATTGATAAGGATGTGGCCCAGAATCACCTGGTTAACCTAAGTGAGTTCAAATCTGCAGGTCTGGATGAACTACATCCCAGAGTATTGAACTAACTTGCTAGTATTTTTGCCATCAGTTTTGAGAAATCTTGGAGAAAAGGTGAAGTGCCAGAGGACTGGAGATGAGCAGACATTATTTTTCCCTTCAAAAACAGAAAAAAGAGGTGTGGGCAAAAAAGAAGATCCAGGAAACTACTGGCCAGTCATCCTGACCTCAACACTGTTGGGAAATTGAGAGATTTTTTTTTTAGTAACAAGTCTCCCAATCAGCAGAGTATTCTGTAATGCACAGACAGAAGCTGAACAAGTCATCAGTCCCACTTCATCATTTCTACCCGAGACACATTTAATCTAGCTCAAAATAAACACAAACAGTTTGGTTAAAAAGTATGAAAAGTTTACTCACAAAATCTTGTGCATAGTCTACACAGGTTCAATTCTTGAAGAAAGTAAGAAGAAAGCAGTCACACGCTTGCTGAAAATAATCCCTGTTAGGAGATCTAAGAGCATGCTTTCAGGACAAAAGGCGAATACAAAAGAGAGGTGTAAACAGCAAGAGAACATTTTAAGAACAAAGAATGTGTACGTGTTGGAGGAAGAGGTGTTGACCAAAACAAACAAGAAGTTTACTCTAGGCTATCTCTCTGTGCCTACAATAAACATGCAGACTAACTAGCCAGTTAATTAAGCATGCAAAGGTTGCCACTCTCAACAAATACCAGGAAATTTTTTAGAACGGATTAGAAAGAATCTGTTTGCAAGTATCTTGGTGACAATGCAATGATTAGCAGGAGCCAGCATGGCTTTGTCAAGACCAAATCCTGCCACACTAACTTTATATCTTTTTTTATCAGGTCATGAACTTAGTAGCTGATGGAAAAGCATAGCCTAGAGAAATGCTGTGGATGTCATTTATCTGGATGTCACCAAAGCATTCAGTAAGGTCCCCCATAATATTTTGATTGGCAAACTGACCAAATATGAAACAGATGGCAACATTATCAGATGGATCCATGATTGGTTGTAAAACCACGCTTGAAGAGTTGTTACCAGTAGCTCAGCTTCAAATTGGAAGGAGGTCCCATTACGTATGATCTTACCCAATCCAATTTCAGTTTGCTTTTCAAAGATTTATCCCAAGCACAGCAAGTTATAATCAGATCATGTTGCAACATTCACAATACAAATTCAGTTTGCTGGAATCCACAGGCCCATGCAAACAGGCGCCCCAGAATAACTGTGCCTCAGAGAGAACTTTTATCTGGTGTATAGCTTTACTCAAAATTCTGCACAAATCAGCAAGTGTGCAGTTTTAACTTATGTTGGAACTTTCTTGCTATATTAACTTTTTATGGTTAATCATAAAGAATAGCACGGGAAGTAAACCCATCATATAGAGAAGAGGGGAGCATGATCCCTCCAGGTTTTGTTGCTGTACCTACCAATAATTCTAACCAGCACAACAAGTGAGGATGATAGGAATCATAACACAAAAATATCTGGAGGCCAACCCGTCCCCAGTCCCTGATGTGGAGCATCACTGGCAGGCTGCTAAAAATCAGTGATGTATTAAGTCCTTTACTGCAAGACTCAAGTCAAGTCTCAAGTCTCTACCTTCAAGTCTCAAGTCAGATCTCAAGTCCTTGCAAGATACTTTCAAGTCAACTCTCAAGTCAACTTTATACCCCAACCTGTATTCCAGAATTTCTGGACAGAGTCGAATAAAGTCAATTTTAACAATTTAAGTAGAGTCAGCTCTCCACTTTTACGATTTTGCCATCTGCAGCTTCAGAAGTGGGAAATAGGATCCCTCTTATTTCACATTTACAAAGCTGAAAGCTTTTTCAGAAATGGGGAATAGGATCCTTCTTATTCCCCCTTACTGAAGCTTCAAGAGCTTTAGAAGGAAGGATCCTTCCTTTTCCAGCCCGCTGCCTAACACATTTTCTGTTTCTCTGTGAGACACGTGCCCTGCACTCTGGGCAAAAGTCTCACCTTCTACTCTTAGGAAAAGTTTTAGAAAGCTCCTCCTATATGTAAAGGAGACAGGCTGCTGAGCAGACCTCAACCCTACTTCAAGCCCATTGCCTAACCCATTTGCTGTTCCCTCTGAGAAATGTGTCCACACTTTGGGCTTGAGGTAGACTGTCATGTGACCAGTAAGTTGTAAGGTTTCTGGACGCATGTGTTATGTTACTGAACCAAGTGCTGCAAGTCAGTCACTGAATATATGCAAGTCTCAAGTCGAGTTAAATCAGTGTGTAATTTTTGCTGAGTCAAGTCCAAGTCAAGTCACTGAAGTGACTTAGGTCTGACCTGAGTCCGAGTCTATCGACTTGAGTCTACATCACTGCTAAAAATAAAGATTCATCTAGATTTAAGGACTAGTCTGTCTACTCATACACTTAATTCCTTAGGGATTTTATCATGTTAATATCTCTTTTGACTACATGCAAAGTGATGAGTTCAAGATTCCTGAGCAAGAGCAAAAATCTGTTACACAGTCCACATTTCAGTTTTCCAGAGACTTCAGCCTTCCATGAGCAAATAGCATGTTTCCAGAATGTATAGCTACTAAAGAAACCTATTAAAACGTTTGAAGCTAAGAATGTGACATCTGATGCTTGAGAGAACAGGAGAAAAATTTGCAGTGGTCGTATGAGAATTCCAAAACAGCTGGATGGTTTAGCAGTTTGGCTCCCATATGCATAGGTATGATATAGTCACTCAAAAAGCGGTAAATACAGGCTTTCTTTTTCTTTCTCATGCTTACTGCTGTTTTCCTACGCCATTATCATTTTCTTCTTGCCAACAATTCTGGGTGTTTTTTAAGAGTAAATCCTGTCTTTAGATGAAGTACTAATAGAGGTAGCTATGTACAGTTAATACTATACCCAAGCTTGGGTTTATTTGGAGCAAAATTTAACCAACATTTTTTCTTGAGGGAGACTATGCACAGCCATCTCTGCTTTAAATGAAACAAAAACAAAAAAGCAAATCAGTAATGTTGACGCCAGAAAAATTCTAAAATTCATGTTAGACCTTTATGAGGGAACCCCACAGTTCGTAAAGCAGTATGTAGACTTTCAGATTCTCCAGAACTCATCATCAAGCTAAGTGGTAAAGTAAAAAGGGAATAGAGAGGGAAAAAATGGCTGATACTGAAATCATGGAGTTACACATTGGCATAAGACGACACATGGCAGGGAGGCTGCAGACATTCAGTTTAGGCTCTCCCAGATGCTGTGCTAATTTCATGTAGAACCTCAGCATCAGCCAAATCCCCCCCCCCCGCCATTCCCTTTTTGCTTTCCACCTAACCTGATGTATGTTCTTGGAGAACTCAGAACTTACACACTATCTTTTGGTTTTGCAGTTTACATAATAAAGGTATTGCCATAAAATGGATTTTAAAATAAAATTGTTTCGGGTTGATTTGTACCTTCCAGGAGCTACAGAGGTGGCCTCTTGAATCCTTTGCCTTTGAGCTATTGCAACAGTACCGTAATTTTTTTTCAGAAAATACAGTTTCAAAGCTACATCATAAGCAGCACCAGTCTATTGCATTTCAAGCAACAGCCACATACATGTATGAACTGGGTTTTTATTAATACATCTTTTATTAATGCATTCTTTTTCTTCATATTCACTGTAAAATTGTCACATTCCTAATCTGCTCACTAGACTGGGTTCCAAACATATTTTATGTATGACTAACTGAAGAAATGATTTCTCCCACTACAGCAGAGTTCTTGGGCATTCCAGTGTGAGTCATCAAGATGATTAAATACAGAATTCCATGAATTCTGGGCCTAGCTTCTGGAACAAATGGCCTGTGTTTGGCAAATATTGTCACATTAATAAACGCTGAAGGCTTCACATAAAACTGTTCTTAACCAACATATTGTATGTGTTCTGTAATTATCTAGTTTTATTTGAAAAGTAAGTATGGATGGTATGATAGGATAGGATCAAATTGCTGGCAAAGTTCTATAAATATTCTGGCAAGTATCAAATATATTGTTTTCTTTTGTTCTCTCTTCTCTCTATCTTATCCTCTTGAAAAAAATCAGCAAGGATTATAACTGCATAAAATTAAAAATGCAACCAAGTGAGGAGGATTACAGCATAATAAAATAATAGAGAAGGTTATTCAGTTAGGTCACTAAATTTATCTTGAAGTTTTCAACTGCTTCTGACAAAACAAAATATCAAGGCACTGGTAAGTTTCTTTGGAAAACTATAATCTATAAATAGTAAAGTTACAGCTCCTGTAGATGTGATATAGTACTTGCCTGGCAAATCTTAGGTTGACCCAGGAAAGTTCATTCTGCCCTACAGTATATGTATCTCTGAATGTTAAAGGTCAAAACCAACACTTTCAAGTGGAGCTAGAAGATGCATGATGCAGTTGTTTAAAAATAGGTCTTGTGTGATTTTTGCAGCCTATGCCAATCAGAAGGTAGGTTTCCAAATTCAGCACCAACCAGTATTCCAGTAATCCCCACACAAAACACACTGCAGTCATCTTTAGTTACAAAAGAATGATAGTTACTAGGGAGATGCAGTTCAGCAAAGACATTTTGAATTCCCATCACAACCTGACAGAAGCATGAGACTGGATTTTGCAAAATATCTCACTTCTGAAACTAGCTGGCTGTAGGAGATGTGGTATCATCAGCAATATTATTACTGTTCTGGCTTCCAGGGACCACCAGTTGCTCTGTTCATACTGTCTCATGTGAAGTAAGCACAAGTGATTTTAGTGAAAACAAATTGTACATATATCTCATGTAATGTACAACTGATTAGCTTGCAAGCCTCTTAACCCTCATCCAGTTATC
Organism: Iguana delicatissima; assembly: GCA_948472985.1. NCBI lineage: Eukaryota > Metazoa > Chordata > Lepidosauria > Squamata > Iguanidae > Iguana > Iguana delicatissima. The sequence continues at coordinate 774,359 of CAOKZL010000543.1, read as the reverse complement.
TGTGGCCACTAGCTTGAAATGAGACTACTCAGTAGCATCTGATGAAAATAAAAGGGAAAAAAGGGCTAATTTCCTCACTGTGCCTTCACAAAAGTCTCATCAGAAAGGTTGACAGCTGGATGCTGATAGGATAAAGAAACAAGGATTTTGTTCCATGTTAGTAGGAACGGTGTCAACACAACAGACTGGAGAAATTCCTGCCAGATGCCAAATACTGCAGTAAGATGAATGGTAAGCTGCCTGTAAGCCACTTTCTCCAAGAAAATCACTTTGTGCAAATCAAGTTTAACCATGCTTATTTAAAGTAAGTGCTGCTGAGTTAAGTAAGGAACTTAATCTGTATTAAAGATGCTTACTAGGGTTGTAGCCTTCATCTTACTGGAAAAGCAACGGTGCCTGATTTTTGTCCAGTTGTGGATGTCCATAATGTAAGAGTCCAGGGCTTGGAAATGTTGCATTTGGACTACAACTCCCAGAATCTCTAGACAGCCTGGAAGCTGTAATCCAAAAAGCACTTTTTCCATGGTCTGCAAAGAACACCATCAGCTGCTTTCACCCCAAATAGGGGCAGCAAAATGCTATTTGCAAGCAGATAGATAGATAGACAGACAGATGTGACCCTCTCCTTCCTTAAAAGGATAATTTGAATAAAGCATCAAAATTGATAGGAATATCTTAAGTTTATAGAATTTGATTACAATGTTTACTAGGCAGACAACAGTCTTGAGATGTTTTGGACTAAATGGACCACTAGTTGGAGGAGAAAGAAAAATTTGAGATCAGGTTTTTCTGGAAGTTGCTGGACATTTTGTAGGTTTCTGGACATTTTTTGTATTTCTTTAAATGAAAAATACTAAAATATGTTTTTGTTTTTAAGGAAAGGGATCCAGCATATTCTCTTGTTCAGGAGAAGGGGGTAGTATACCATGAGTCTTGACCAAAGTAAAAGGTCTCATATTCAGCCTAATGATAGAAATGAGTTACATCACTGTTTTCATTTGTTTTGCATTCAGAGTAGAGTCACAATGATTCCTTTTTTCCATATCTTCTCGCTTTTCCTTTCATCTAAGATTTCTTCTTTTTGAGCCAAGAACATACTTCAGAATATTAACTCAGGTTTACTTACAGCTGTTATCTCAGATGCTGCTTGTAATATCCTGCTTGCCCAAATATGTTTTGTCTGGACAGAGAAATGTAAATAAGATAATGGGAAATAGGCTTAGGTTTATCTGCAGATGCAAAGCATCTGGAATGTTAAATGTCACTCCTGCCCTGTGCAGGATTGTTGTCAAATATGTAAAAGGTTGATAGGGCACCAAACCACTAAAATGTCCTGATTAAAGTTAGGTAAAAAGAGAGGCTGCTATTTGGGAAGAAACACATTCTACAGAAAATGCCATCTAACTCAAATCTGGGTAACTCCCCCCTGCAATTATGTTGGATTGCAGCTCTCATAATCCCTCATTATGTACACAAGCTAAAGTAGATTCCACTCTTTGTCCATTCAGGTTGTCTGCTTTTTTATGTATTTCCTCTCGAATGCCCTGCCATCCATCCTTTAAACTGCAAAAGGGCGTTCCCTGAGAGTGCCTAAGGACATGTTCTTGTTGGTTGCCTTCAAATCATGATGACTTGTGGCAACTTTAAGGTGGATCTATCACAGGGCTTTCTCAGCAAGATTTGTTCAGAGGGGGTTGCCTTTGCCTCGCTTTGAGGCTGAGAGTTTGTTACTTGCCCGAGGTCATCCAGTAAGTTCTAACATCCATGGGACACAGAAGGGCAATACAAATACACAGCCTCCATCCCCTGCCAGTTTGTGTGTAACAGAGAAAAAAAATTATTTTCCTGCATTCTTCAGGGGAAGCTAGTTGCTCACCCTGACCTAAAACTTCTAAGAGCTTATATATGTTATTTCTTCTTCATGGTCTCTGTGCCTCACACACTAGGAGCTTTCGCACATGTGCGGTAGCATTCAGAAAATTCTAGAGCTTAGTAGCTTGGTGGGAACCCCACCCCCATGCCTGTACTGAGCGTGCTCAGCCCACCAAGCAACAATCTCTCCTCAGTTCTTTCTCATCCGCCGTCGCATACAGAAGGTTCTTTTGCTTAGTAGCGCCCTTAGTAGCACGGCTTTTTCGATGGTTTTGGTGATTTTTGGATCTTTCAAAAAAAACCCGCTAGCTTCTTCCCCATCTTTCCTCTTCTTCGACTTCGTCTCCTTCTCCATCTTCTCTGCCGCCCCTTATAAGTCTTTTCCTTTCCTTGGACTTCTATGTCTTCTCTTTTTAAACCTTGCAAAACTTGTGGTCGCAAGGTTGCGCTGACAGACGGACATAGTGACTGCCTTTTCTGTTTGGGAGAGGCTCACAACGTTAAGGCTTGTCCTATCTGCCGTGAGTTCACCGCCAAGACTCTGTGGAACCACTTGGCCCACTTAAAATCTCACTGCTAGGAAGAGTCTCTTCGGGTGAGAGATCAGCCATCTGTTCTGCTCGAGATGTCCAAACCATTGACATCGAGCCGTCCTGTGACCACACCCTCGTCGGTACCGGCGGCTGCCACTCGACGACATCAACGGTATCGGGCTCGGTACCATCGTCTCGGCCCCCGATATCGGCCTTGCCGAGAATACCTAAGATCTTTCAGCAGCGTCAACTTCAAGGGAGGCTCCTGCGGGCTCGCAAGCAGCTAAGTCATCTAGGCCGCCTACTGCTGCTCAGCGTAAGCATCCTGCCCCTCAAGAAGTCGTTAAGGAGAAGGAAAAGGAGAGGAAGAAAAAGAAGGAGAAACGGCGTTCTCCTGCCAAGAGGCCTTGCCCTCCAACACCTCCTCCAACCCAGCAGCCTGAGGATCCAGGCCAAGAGTTGGAACCCCAGGAAATTCTGGAGGTCTCCGATGAGGACATGACCGCTGGCTTGGCTGTGCCTTCTGGCCCACCTGTTCTCACTGCCGCGGCATCTCCACCCGGTCATGCTGAAGTGGTGGACCACCCAGAAGATGTTCCGGCCTCGCCCTGCTGTCAGGAGTCTTCCAGTAGGAGCGAGTCGCGCTCCCCAGAACGAAGGGTGAGACGTCAGTCCCCACGTCGTTGGGAGACCTACCCGGAACAGGCCCTGTCTCAGCCCCCGTTTGACTTGCCGTATTCCTCTGCATCCCATATCGCGAGGTACGGTTGAGAACACGCCTGGCGAGAGTATCCGGGATTGTACTGTTCCTATTCCCTGGCGTATAGGAACCGGTATCACCCTGACATGAGGCAGTGGTTGCCTTATCGCCGCTCGTGCTCTCCATCGTGCGGCGCTTACCATCCACGATATCGGCGATCACCTTCACGCTCCTTCTCAAGATCACTGCATCATCGCAGGTCCCGTGAGCGCTCGGCCTGTCTACCCACCACCAAGGATCACCTCGACAGTGTCGCATCCGACTTCAGAGTCTACGCCTGTACAACCCTCGGCTCCCACTACTACTGTCACCCAGGCGATCCAGTGCCCGCGGCCTGCGGTGGTGCCCATTACTATGACTCCGCAACTCCAGACAGTGGTTACTGCACCGACCTCGATGACTGCACCCACAGTCACCTTGGCACTACCACCTCAACAGCTGTCGAGAGAGAGGTCTCCTGAGAAATCTCCACCTGAGTCCTCCCAGACCTACGAGTCTGACTCAGAGTCCGACGAGTCAATGCCTGCATCCCACGAATCGCCTCCCTTGGCTTTTGGAGATCCCACACCAGAGTCGGCTCCGGAGGATGTGAAACAATTCTCCAATATCCTCCTCCGGATGGCAATGGCATTGGGATTAAAGGTCGCGGACCCAGCTTCGGCCGTGCAGGATCCGGTTTTCCACTACATGGATACCCATTCACCATCAAAGGCACCGCTACCGTTCCTGCCGGCCTTGATGGAGGCCCTCAAACATCCATGGGCCCTGCTGGTGTCCACCTAGCCGATCCCTCACCGGTTGAAACATCTATACCAGACCCAGCAGGAGGAGGCCGAGTTCCTGTTCACATATCCAGTACCGAACTCTGTCGTGGTCGAATCTGCCCAGACCAAGGGTGGGAGGAGACCGCACACCACCCCGCCAGACCGAGAGGGCCGCAGGCTGGACACCTTTGGCAGGAGCTTTTACTTAGCCTCGTCCCTGATTGCCAGGGTGTCCAACACCCAAGCCTGCCTCGCGGCCTGTTTGAGAAATCTGCTGGTCAGATTCTTTCCTCTCATGTCCAGCCTCCCTGAGGAGAATCGGATGAGTGCTACGCAGTTCTTTAATGAGGCAGTAGCACTCGCCAACCAACAGGTCATCTCATCAAGGCACTCAGTCGAGGTGGCAGCGCGGGTAATGGTGGGCTCCGTAGCATTATGTCACTATGCGTGGTTGCGCTCGTCAGGTCTGCAGGAGGACACCAGATGGAGAATTGAGGACCTCCCTTTCAACAGCCAAGGTTTGTTCAATGCGACGACCGATGAGGCGATGGACCACATCGTCAAAGCGCGTCTGACGGCTAAGAAGATGGGCATACACCAGCCCCCACAGTTTCGCCATAGCTTCGCTTCATGGCTCTCATGGTGCAGGTCGTCATCCTCAACATACCAGCCGCGCTCGCCTCGTTCGGCTCCGTCCCACCCGTTGACCTCGGCACGGAGGCCTCTTCAGAGATGCCCATATTCCTCTTCTAAGAAGTCTTCGTCTGGGACGAAGTCCTGCTTTTGACCGTCTTCTCAGGACACCCTCACAGCCACTCTTCCACCTGCCAGCAGCCTTAGAAGACCATCCGAGCCTGGCCAGACATCTCGCCGAATGGTGCTACATCACCATGGACTCTTGGATTCTCTCCATCGTCCATCTTGGTTACGCCATCGAGGCGTCTACTATTCCACCTCGGCCAGCTCGGCTTTGTTAGAATAGATCCAGTCCCTGCTGCAAAAAGGAGCGATCGAAGAACTTCTGTCCTCGGCCAGTACCACCGGCTTCTTCTCCCAGTACTTCACGGCACTGAAATCGAACGGTACCCTGCGACCAGTCTTGGACCTCAGAGGGGTGAACAAGTACATCCGCCCCAAGAGTTCAAGATGGTAACCTTGTCTTCGATCCTCCCCTTCCTTTGACGAGGGGACTGGTTCGCCTCCATCAATCTTCAGAATGCATACTTCCACATCTCTATTTGCCTGCAGCACAGATGGTACCTTCAGTTCGCAGTCGACAGCACCTGTTACCAATACAGGGTGCTGCCATTTGGACTCTCAACCACCCCCAGGGTCTTTACCAAATGTATGGACCCTGTGGTATCCCATCTGCGGACAAAGGGCGTCTCCATCTACCCTTACCTCGACGACTGGCTGTTGGTGGCTTCCTGCAGATAGAAACTCTACACAGACATCCACCGGTCTCTGTCCCTTCTGACCCGTCTTGGCCTCCGGGTCAATCCGAAGAAGTCGCACCTCGAGCCGGCGAGAGTTCTGGACTTCATCGGAGCGACCCTGGACTCAGTGTCTGCCAGGGCATACCTGCCCATGGAGTGTGCACATACCCTCGATGCCCCGACGGTATCAGCGAGAAGGATCCAGCCGCTTCTCGGGTACATGGTCTCAACCACGGCGGTCACCTACCTGGCTTGACTCCATGCATGTCCGCTCTAGCACTGGATCGTCAGGGTCTTCAACCTGCTCCAAGACAACCAGAGGCTCTGCCTCTGGATTCTTCTGCAGGTGCATCGCTGTCTGCTATGGTGGGTGTCGTACCACCACCTGCTGTCAGGGATGCCATTCCAAGAGCCGACCCCTCGACTCACGCTAATGACAGACACCCCCCTGTTCTGGTGGGGAGCGCACTGTGGCGATCTCAGAGTCCGGAGATGCTGGATCAACGACGAGACCGAACTTCATATCAACGCCCTTGAGCTGCTCGCCATCTGGAAGGCTCTAAGGGCATTTCGCAATCTGGTTGCCGGCCGCACAGTCCAGATCTTAACAGACAACACGACGGCTGTCTGTTATGTCAACAGACAAGGGGGGACCGATTCGACCACCCTCCTCACCATCGCCCTTCAGCTGTGGGACTGGTGTGTGTCGCTTCAGGTCCACCCGATCGCCGTACACCTAGTGGGCCAAGAGAACACCACAGCAGATGCCCTCAGCAGGGACACCTCCTGCCACCACGAGTGGTCCCTTTCGAGGGCAGCGTTCCAGATGATACGAGACCGGTGGGGTGAGCCGACGATTGACCTGTTTGCCACCAGCCGGAACACAAAGTGTCGCTGGTACTGCTCGAGAGCCAGCCAGGGTCGGGACTCTCTCGGCAACATCTTCCAGTTCGAGTGGAGCAATGGGCTCCTCTATGTGTTCCCGCCATTTCCTCTCCTGGGCTGGGTGGTTGCCAAGATCCTCGCGGACCGAGCCAACGTCGTCCTCGAAGCCCCATACTGGCCGAGACAGCACTGGTTCGGGCCCCTATTCGAGGCCGCTTGCAGCCGACTCCTCAGGTTTCCGGCAGCGGCAGATCTCCTGTCGCACTCCGACAGTCTCATTCTCCATTCCGACCTGCCACGCCTGGCGAATAACGCCCTAGACCAGTGGTTCTCAACCTGTGGGTCCCCAGATGTTTTTGGACTTCAGCTCCCAGAAGCCCCGAGCATTGACCATAGTGGCTGGGGCTTCTGGGAGCTGAAGTCCACGAACATCTGGGGACCCACAGGTTGAGAACCACTGCCCTAGACAATCCAACCATCCAGGATGTCTTGACTGCGTCCAGGAAGGAGTCGACACGCCGCAACTATAATTACAAGTGGCGGAAATTCGTCGCCTTTGCTGAGGCGCAGGGTGAGCCGGTATCGCCTGTCGGCCTCTCTGCCGTGCTCCGTTTCCTGCTCCACCTTCGGCAGCAGGGACTTGCATTTCCATCTCTGAAGGTCTACCTTGCTGCTATCGTGGCCTACCAGCCTCGAGGCTCTTCATCGGCAGCTCTTTTCCGGGATGCCACCATGAAGCTGTTCATGAAGGGCTTACCACATCTCTATCCGCCAGTATCACCACTGCTACCGCCCTTGTCGCTGTCCCTGGTATTATCGCAGCTGATGCGACCGCCTTTCAAGCCCATGGCTACTGCGGATGACAGGCTCCTGACCATCAAAATGGCTTTGCTAGTAGCTGTCACCTCAGCCAGATGGGCCAGTGAGCTGACAGCGCTGCGGGCTGACGAGCCCTTCCTTGTCTTCCACAGGGACAAGGTAGTCCTTCGTCCTGACATTTCCTTCCTGCCCAAGGTGGTCTCACACTTTCATCTCAATCAGGACATCATTCTACCGACCTTTTACCCGGACCCGACAATGCCCCTGGAGCAGTCCCTGTGCTCTCTTGATGTTCGTCGGGCCTTGGCTTTCTACACTAACCGGACTGCATCCTTTCGCCAGACTCCGCACCTGTTTGTGTGCTATGGCCAGTGTCGCAAAGGCCACAAGGTGTCCACCCAGAGGTTTTCCAAATGGGTGGCCCAGACCATCCTGCTGGCATATGAACTCGCCAAGCAGCCCCCACCAGCCTTGCTCCAGGCTCATTCCACCAGAGCCGTGGCATCCTCAGCAGCCCTCCTTTGAGGTGTGGGCCTGCAAGAACTCTGTCGGGTGGCGACTGGTCCAGGCCATTGACCTTCATGTGCCACTATAGACTGGACTGCCAGTCCCATAGAGATGCCCATTTCGGATTAGCGGTGCTGGCTTCCATACTCTAGGACCTGACCCACTGTCCTGCTGGTAAGCTACAAAATCTCCTAGTGTGTGAGGCACAGAGACCAGGAAGAAGAACAGGTTGCTTACCTGTAACTGTGGTTCTTCAAGTGGTCATCTGTGCCCTCACACACACCCGCCAAGCCGTCCCCTCTTTCTCAGGTCCCTTATTGGCGGACTCTAGAACTGAGGAGAGACTATTGCTTGGCAGGCTGAGCATGCTCAGTACGAGCATGGGGGAGGGGTTCCCGCCAAGCTACTAAGCTCTAGAATTTTCCGAACGCTACTGCACATGCACGAAAGCTCCTAGTATGTGAGGGCACAGATGACCACTCGAAGAACCACCGTTACAGGTAAGCAACCTGTTCATCCCATCTTTCTCCCAGTGCAGGATCCAAGGTGGCAGTCAACATTGTCCACAGTGTTGCCTACAGATGTGTTGCACTGCAACTTTCATCACTCTCAGACAAGATCGGCCATGCTGATTGGGACTGAGGGTACTTGAAGCCTAGCAGTGCTGAGGGACAGGGAGTTGGGAAAACATGCTCTCAGCCCTGTTTCCTTGTTAAAGGAGACCAACTTTAGACTGATGATGGTTCAAGTAGAGGGGTTGACATTAAAGCCAGTTTGAAGGAGCCAAGGAACACAATCCCAGCTAAGGTGCTGCATGACTTTCAGTGAGAGATACACTTGGATTCATATCCAGCTGTGAATTCTGAAAATTATACTCCCCAAGAGATGCAACCTTGATACGTTACTGCATTCAGCCCTTTATAATTGTAGCACTATCATTTACTTTAACCACTATGGATGCATCCCATGCAATCCTATTGTTTTTATTTAGGTAAAGCACCATAACTATAAGAGAATTCTAAATACAGTAAACCCTCCAGATTTTGAAAGGTTAGGGACACAGAACCCTTGCAAAAGTGGAAGAGTTATGAATAACTCTCTCCCCTCCCATTCCTTTGCCTCTGGCCCCAGCATTGGGGGGAGACATAGTAAAGGGCTTACCAGTACTTTCACCTCAAAGGGAGATGAGCACAGGTCTTTCTTCCTGATTACTTCCAATGGCCATCTTGAAAGAGGAGGAGTAGAAGCAAAAAGAGCACCTGATCAATCAGCAGCCATTACACTGCAGAAAGTGCAGCCACATGGGAGAGAGGTCATGCCCCCAGCAGTGGGGTGGGGGATTTGCTCACCCCAAAAGAACAAAATGTCCTTTTATAACACAAGCCTGGCAAACCTGGGGTGAGGAATACAGGGGAATGGGAGGAGGAAAATTGGGGGCGGTGGAAGCAAGCATTTGCCTTACAAATAATCAAATTCACAAAGGTCAAACCCACAAATGTAGAGGGAAGACTGTACCCCTCCTTAAATTGCAAACCTCAGGCTTCTAGAAGATGGAACTATGACAGTTAAGGTGGAATCATAATGCTGTAATTGTGTAGAGTAAGGGCCTCCTGGATGCCCAAGTTTCAGCAGTGGCCACAAGGGCATTCACACAATAGAAGCTAGTGTGCCAACTGCATTCATTCCTGTAGACGTCTGATCTGTCCATGGTGACACATGCCTTAATTATATCCTATACTGTACGGGAGACTGCTTTGAAAACTATTTAGAAACTAGTGGGTCCACACATCTGCCGTCTGGCTGTTAACTGGAGTGGTTTTCAGGATTGTTTTTTTTTTTTTTTTTACATATAAGCACACCTTTTATATGTGTATATATGTATTATCTTGTAAAGTACTTCAAGTCCCAGCTTTGTGAAAAAGGCAGAGTGTAAATAATACAACACAAAGTGATGCAGCATGGACAGATGGCACCTGCACTTTGCCTAACTTTCACATTCATCTCAGCTTCTTTGATCCTGAAGTTCAGGATGAAGGAATGATACGTGCAGGAGACACTATTTTAACACACTGAATTCCTCTTTTATTTGGACAGAAGCAAGGAAACATGAATAAGAGATGGAAAATGTGGGCTGAAAAAGGCAAACTTGACTCCTCTTACACTTGGCTATTTCTTCTCTCTCTTTTTGTGCCTTTTTTCCTTAAGTGGGGAATTGTATACCTTTATTAAGGGTATTTAAATGTTCTGCATAGCAAAGGAGGGCATATAAATATGAAAAGTTGAACCGAATTGTAGTTGAACTGTAAAAACAGGGAGTAATGGAGTTCAAGGGCATCTCTACTCTCTTTGACTCAATCTGAAATCTAGGCAGGGAAATAACAAAGGAATTGCAAAGTGTGAAGAAAGCAAGTAAGAGAAGCTTCCCTACTCTCTTATAACACTAGAACCTGGGGTCATCCACTGAAGTAAAATGGTGGGAGATTCAGGACAAATAAAAAGCAGTACATTTTCACACATCACACAGTTATACTGTGCAGTTCATTGCTACAGTTTCAATGGATTTAAAGTTTCAATGGATTTAAAAAGCAATTGGATAAATTCATGGTAGATGGGGGCATCAATAGGTATTACTCAGGATGGCTGTTTCTCACCTCCAATATCAGATGCTGCTGCACTGTGCCCCTATATATCATTTGCTAGGGAGCACACGAGGGAGAGTGCAACTGCATTCTTATCTTGCTGGATTCATTCCTAGCAGCAACTAATTGGTGGCTGTGTGAACAGACTATTAGTCTAGATTAGCCTGGCCCTGAGTCTCCAGTTTTCATGGGTCATCTCCAGGTGGGACACGATGGTCCAAATTCTCCAGTTTCGGAGGGCTCAGCTCCAGGCAAGAGGAAAAGGCTACGTGCAAATCTCCAGCTCAGCTACAATTTGCAAAGCTTAATTGATCTGTTGTTGGTGACATGTTGTCTTGCAGGTCTTATTTATAAGGTCACTGTAAATTGAAGATGGTGCAATGATACTTAAACAACAAAATTGATTGCTGCAAACTGCCAAGATTCTCCAGGACATCTATGTATATATTTTGTTAGCTTCCTCCTTTCCTCCAAGTCATTGTGATGCCAACGCTTACCCTCTGCTGTATTGTGCATCCACCTGTTGGCTAGAAGCAAGTGTATGACTTAAATACTCCTTATTCCAATGCCTTAAGTAAATCAGAAGGAAAAATCTCATTTCACCTTGATCTGGGAGCAGCTCCTTTAGCTGAGATTTCTGTCTTAATTTCCAAACAGGAACATTTGTCCTGTGTATGTGCCTGTGTGTGTACATATGTGAATGACAAGCTGTAAGCAGCTGTGCTTGGTATTTAATACATAACATTTGATTACATCACCCAGGGCCATCCCTAGGTCACAGGTTTTGGCCTGATCTAAGATAATCCTGAACTGGTAGCCTTAGTCTACATAGGCCTGTTACCACAGTTTTCTAGCCCAAGCTCGTGGGATATTAGATATCCTTTGATATCAATAATTTGGCCTTCTTTACCTATTCCCACGTGCTTGCGAGGCCCCCGGACAAGCACGCATACGGGCACGGCTGCAAATCGCTGAAATATTCCAGACAAATACAGGCAGGCCAGAAATAGCCAGACTGCCACTTCAGGAGACCTCAAGGCAAGTATCATGTTATGTATGCACGCTACTTACAAAGAACTCCCTGCCCTGAGCAGGTAGTTTGACGAGCTGAATACTCAATCATCAAGCACTTTGCGTTTGCATACTGGCTACTCTATTGACAATTCGGTCATAACTCAATCATGTAAAATACTGACCTTTCAGAGGCTTTGTCTCCAGCCCGAAACTAGCCTGCAGCCGCATTTTCCCCTATAAGAACCCCTGACTTTGAGCGCTTCCTCAGATCGCTCTGGACTTCCATCCCACCTTGCTGTCGCTTTGTTCAACAAGCCTTCCCCTCAGCTCTCCATGCTGAGAACGCCACTTCAACGGACCTTTTTCTTCCGACTTTCCGGGCTTCAGGACAGGTGCAGTATTTCCCATACCAAACCTCCTCTTAAAATCCCTCTATCCCACTCCTACCCTTATTTCTATAGTTCACTGTGTGAGTGTGTAGCATACACATGTTTGGCTGTATATCAATAAAAACAATTATTATCATTTTACTTCTGTTTGCTCCTTGACTCGGCCTGACCTCGTAGATACTGGGTAAAAGATCTCGCTACGTTGCCCTGCCTCTCATAGCACTAGCTTGTGCTCTTTTGACTAATTCCCAACTTTGTAATTTGGAGTACATTTAGGTGTCCCTCCCGGGACCCCAGAAATCAGGGTAACAGGCCTCTGGTTTGATGCACCATGGCTCTTCTTTTGTATTTACATTCCATTTCTCCAGGCAACCAGACTTCAGTAGGGCATTTCAACTTCAGTAGGGCATTTTCATTCTGCAAACAGAAAGGCCCAGGTATAAATTCTTATAATCCTAGCATTAAAGAAGAGAGCTAGAGACTGTGGAGCCTAAACAATAGTGTGCATGTTTTTCCTATTGTTACATGAATGATGTGAAACTCTAAGGACATAGAATCTCTAAGGACATGGGCCACACTTAACATTTGTTTGCTTTGAAAGAAGATGCATTTATGTCAACTGGTGTTAATTTAAGTTCTTTCAGTTACAGTCTTCAGATTTTTTCCCCCTCCAGCAGTCTGATCATTTTTTCCCCTGCATGAGTTCTGCACCATTAAGTGTTGTACTGCAAGCAAAACTCTGCATGAAAATTTGCATGCGGATGCAAAGTTTCATCTGCTGAATTTCTTCCACTCACAGAAACTAGAGTGCAGGGGGGGACATTTTATTACACTTTTGATCCAAGTACTGTAGTTTGAGCTGCAGTCTGGTATTTCATGCAGTTCTCCCCCAGCAGTGTGATTCAACTTCTGTAAAATGTGCTGATTCAATATGAACTCTGCTTGTGTGGAAAATGCAGCATGACAAATAACTACAATGCACTTTCTTCCTGATCTGGTCAGGAACACAGTGCACAATGAAGCAGTATATAATAGTTCAGGATCAGAGTACATGCCAGATTATTTACATCCTCATGTACAACAAGCTTGGCTATCCATTCCAGACACTTCACAAAAGATGTGAGATCTCCTAACTGCTGGGGCCTCTGGGTGGTACATCCTGCCTCACCAGAACCAACAGCTGCATTATAAATATTGCTTGTTTTTTTACATATTTATCCCACCCTTCCACTCAGCAAAATGACATTCAAAACAATTAACAGACATCACTAAGGGCCCTATCACAGTACACTGTTATGGTGCTATCATTCCACTTTAACTGCCGTGGCAACTTAGTATGGAATCCTGGGATCTGCAGTTTAAGGAGGGGCATTTAGAATTCTCAGCCAGAGAGCTCTTGGGACTCAACTAAACTACAAACTCCAGAATTCTACATGGTGCAGCTATCGCAATTAATGTGGAATAATAGTGCTATAATAGTATAATATGATAGTGCCCTTAGGTATGTAGCTGGGGGGAGGCAAAATGAGGGCATTTCCTCCAATAGAAATTCTGCCATCTAATTAAATGTTCCTTCACTTGTTGAATTTCTAACATTGCAATAATATAAAACCTCCATTAAGCATTTAGAAATAGAGTTTATGCATTTAAAGAAAAGGAGCAGCCAAAGTGACCAAGGGAATGCAGACACTGTGAATGGATGAGTTCTAGGTTTTTACAGTTATGGTCTCACTCTGCAATGCAAGAAATTAGGGAACTGAAGGTGAATTTGATTGGGAGGGAACAATAATTACCATTTAATGTAAACAGTAAAAACAGTAAAAACATTAAAAGAATCACAAACAGTATTAAACTGTTTTTAAATACAGTCATTCCTGCACATTCACTAGGGTTAGGGGCAATACCCCGTGAAAGTGGAAAAATCATGAATAATACCAGGCCCTTCCAAACCATATTTAACACACAAAAAAGTATGATCGCCATATTCAACCCACCATGGATTCCCTTGAGGCATCACAGTTCCTTCATAAGACAAAAGTGGGTAGCTGGTGGGGCTTGCTGCCACCTCGACTGCTGCCCCACACCATTTTTAAGAGAGACTTATAAGCCTCGTTCGCAGTTTCTCAGTCTCATGAGGCTTGCAGTCCCTGTTAAAAATAGCATAGAGAGGCAGCAGAGCTGACAGCAAATAATCTGTGAATAATCAAATCTGCAAAAGTGAAACCTGCAAATGTGGAGGGCTAACTGTACTCCAAATTGACATGTTGCATCTTCACATCCTGGCTAAAAACAGTGAGAGTAGTAACTGACTGCAACTTGTAGGGAAGAGAAATCCACAGACTGGGAACCTCTGTTGTGTGCCCATCAATGGAACCTCCCTAGTCAATAGCATTTTTAAGAAGGACCCTCCTACAGATTTTAGCATTGGGACAGTTTTGCAATGAAACAGACGAGCCTTTAAATGGCTAGGCCTAAAACTATTTAGATCTTTATTTAGGGCTTTAAAGGCCAAATCCAACACATTGTATTAATCCTGGAAAGTACCTGCAACCAGTAAAGGTCTTTTAGGATCTGTGTAATATATCTAAATATTGTGTGCCAATTAGCAGCTAACATGTGCACTTTCTGCATTTGAACACTTTCCAAGGATAGCTCTACATACCTTTGGTTGCTGTAGTTTATCCAAGGTGGACATGCCTTGCTAAGTCAAGCCAGCTCAAAAAAGGTCATAGCAAGTGCATTAAAAAAATATGCACAGATAGGGAAAAAAAGGCAAGGATAGAAAAAGCACACAAAACAGCCATCCTATAGCACCATATCCCTGTTCTTAGAAAAATGAACATAGACTGCAGCCATACAGTCTATGAGAAAGGTTTATTGAGACATTTCTCTCTGAGAGAATGCATATAAATATTCATATGTATATATATTTAAAAAATGTGGTTTGTTTGTTCCATGGGAAGAGGGGAAAGGCTGGGATGAGTAGGAACAGGCAGCAATAAGCCAGAGAATTCCAACTATAAAAAAGTAAAATCAATCTGAATGGCAAGTTATATTATACTAATACGGAATTTTGGAATTCAGAAAATAGGTTGATTTAATTTCCTCTTAGAAGAGGGTATGAGAGTGATTTCAGCCTCCTGAATGGAGGCTATTAGGAAATAGGGACAAGAAAAAATGGGTTTTCTGTGGCCTTCCAATGGTTAAGACCAAGACCCCTTTCACATTGCACAATGATAGCAGTTTGATACCATTTAAATATACAATGGCTGTATTCTACAAAATCCTGGGATTTGTAGTTTGGTGAAACACTAGAATTGTCCGGCTGACATAACTACAAATACCAGAATTGCATTGAATGGAGCCATAGTAATATTATATAAAAGGAATGAAGTTATGTAATAATGAAAGAGACCTTATACCCTCAACCACTTTTTATTATTCAATAACTAGAGGACCTCATAACTATTTCAACATTTGCACATATGTTACATAGATACCAACTTCAAATTGACACATATTTAGATATTTGATCACCTTTTTGAAGGAGTTTTGCATAAATGGTTCACCTTGCTATATTTCCAGTGTATTATATGCTGGCTTATTCTTTTTAACAAGATTTGTTCTCACTGCTTTTTTATTTCCCCTCTATTTGGACTAGAAATCTTGGAAACCAGGTTTCAGTCATGGATACTCACTGAGAGACCTAGTCTTAAAGAAAGGCAGTGGCAAACCTTCTCTGGTTAAATCTTACCAAGAAAACTCTAGAAGACTCCATAACTCAGAATTGACTTGAAGGTACCTAACGACAACCACAAATGCATTTTTGCAAAATAAGAGAGACAAAGAAAGAGAAAAAGACTGGTAATCACAGCAAAGTCTCACTTTTATAGGAATTTTAGTTCAATACAAGTCATCTCTTTAGCAAGACTTACTTTTGTTTTATTCAGGAACATGAATATTCTGACCCTATTCCCCCAATTCTTTAAGTCAGTGACCTAGTCAGCAAATCATAAAATTACTTAGTGGCAGGATGGACCTTCTTAACAACTCTGCATTACAAAAGAGTTGGCCAGTTCCAGCTAGACAAAGTATAGTGCAAAATCCCTTAAATGTTCAACACATTTCCAGAGACAAACAGAACGTATACTTAGGCAGGCTTCCAGGATGATGCCAACTTACCAGATGTTCTAGGTATGGTTGACTCTATTTTATTAGACAGAGAACTGACTCAGGCAGCAGATTTTGGGTACTGTAGGGGGAAAAGCATGTTGTCTGGCCTCAGCTGCCAAAACAACTCAGCCAGCCTTGAGAACTGTGCATCAAGTTTGGAGGGAAGGGGCTAGAATTCACCAACTCTTGGCGCTAGAGAACACAGCTAAGCTATATCAGAATCTAGTCACAACTGAATTTAGTCACAATCAGAATAGTCTCTTCCATAAGGTCCAAGTTTGATTTTAAGCACTGTTCTTATTAACTGCCATCAAGAAAACTTTGAGTTATGGCAACCCCTAAGAATGAAAGACATCCAGGTCACCCTATCCTCAACAGCCCTGCTCAGGTCTGGCAGACTTGGGGCTGTGACTTCCTTGATTGAGTTGATCCTTCTGTAATGCAGTCTTCCTCATTTCTTGCTCCCTGTTTTCCTACTTTCCTATAGTCTTCCTCGTTTCTTACTGCCTTCTACTTACCAAGCATTATTGTCTTTCTAGTGAGTCATGTCTTCTTATTATATGCCCAAAGTACAACAGTCTCTATTTAGTCATCTTGGCTTCTAGGAAGAGTTCAGGCTTGATTTACTCTAGGACCTATTTATTTATCTCTTTAGCAGTCCACAGTATCCATAGAACTCTTATCCATCTTGTTGTTTGTGTCTTCAAATCATTTCTGATTAATGGTAACCCTAGGGCAAACCTATCATGGGATTTCCTTGGCAAGATTTGTTCAGAGGGAGTTTGCCTTTGCCCTCCTCTGAGGCTGAGTGTGACTTACTCATGATCAACCAATGGATTTCCACAGCCAAACAGGTATTTGAACTCTGCTTTCCAGAGTTGTACTCCAACATTCAAACCACAGCACCATGCTGGCTCTCTAGTACATTTCAAATGCACTGATTTTCCTTCTAACAGTTTTCTTCACTATCCAGCTTTTACCACCATACATAGAAACTGGATTTTAAGCAAAATGATGCTACTAGCTGCTTATGACATCCAAAAGAGGGGGCCTTTTTTTCTTTTGTAGAGTCAAGAGTATAGCTGGAACAATTTCTATATAAGCTGGCCATATTCTTATTAAACACTAGCATATTTACCTGGTGTTGCCCAGGATTTTATTTTCCTCTTAAGAACTCACCAAATTGTCTTCTCCAGTACCCTAACTTTTCCCCATATTTCTCAATGCAATCTATATTGAGAGTTATTTGAGAGATTGGGTTCCTGAGGGAATACATTGTCCTCCTCCTTGCTACTAGGCCTCATCTCCATAGCAACCAGCCTATTCCAGTGCCTGTTTCTTATCTCCATATTCCCAATCCAATCTGTATTCAGAGTTGCTAACATAACAGAGGTTTGGTTTCTGAGGGAATACATTGCCCTTATCTTCTTGCTGCTAGGCCTCATCTCCATAGCAACCATCCTGAGGCCCAAGAGCTGTCTGGCTGAGAATTCTAAAGGCTCCTCCCTAAACTGCCAACCTCTGGATTCCATAGAATCTTCACACCCAGCCAATCATATGAGGTCTTCTCGCCTCACACAGTCAATCGTATGAGGTCTTCGCCTGCCTGATGCAGACAAACAGACAAACTCACAAACTTTGACATGTATATATAGTAGATATTGGTAACCTGCCTTTCCTCCATGTAACTCAGCATGGCAGATGTTGGGATTTTTAGACCTAAATACTTCATTGCAACATTTGGGAAGGAGCAAAATCCAGATATACTTATTCCCTGATTAATCCAGGAGAGATGCACATCAGATCAGCTCATACTGGGTCATAAAGATCAGATTCATCAAGCATCTCTAGTTGGGAGTAAGTTCAGTTTCATTCAGTGGGATTCATTTCAGATTTCATAAGCAATATACTGCTTCAGTGAGAGTATCCTTCAATGTCTTAATTGTTCAGCTTTTGTTACTTTAATGTAAAGCATCCAAATTATTTAAATGCAACAAGAGATGCTACTTGTTGCTACATGGTGTAAGTCAGTGTGAATTGCTCAGGCTGTGCCAACCAATCTGAAACTTAAGACTCAATGTCTTTTTCCAGTGTCATTTATCCTAGCCTGGCTAGAACATAGCATGTGTTGGGTGTTTTTTAGAAAATCATGCCCTTCCATAACCTTTGCAGTTTGGCATTTTACAGGGCTGACTCTTCAAAGAAGCGCTTCCTGGTCACAACTGTAACTGTTGGAATTTGAGACAAGATCTGCAAAACGTAGTGACTGAAAACAAAAGGAAGGAAAAGTGTTGCTTATGTAACTTTCAATCTATTTGAAGAAAGATACTGCAGGTTGAAATTGTGTCATATAGATGGATCTGACATCTGAAGAATTACAAACCAAAGCTCTGATCAATGCGTCGCACAGACTTCAGAGTACACAGGTGTTAGAAGCTGAGCTTTTGTTATCACACAGAAGCAAGCTTTACAGTAACTAATGATTACATAATATTGAGCCAAACTTAGAAAGTTACAACTGAATAGATAAATTCCTGCAAGACTGCCATGAACTTACTGCTGCTTGTTCTAGCTAGTCATTCACACAGAAACTGTCCAACTGGGTTATTGTTTCAATTCATTTAACATTGGCTAACAGCATTTAACTCATACACAGACAAATGCCTGGTCATTTAAAGAACTTGTAACTAATTTAACTATGATTGAATCTGTATACATTTGAATATATACACATTTCAAGAACCAGTGTGGTGTAGTGGTCTGAATGTTAGACTATGACCCTAGAGACAAGGATTCAATTGTCCACTCAGCCATGGAAATCCACTGGGTGACCATGGGTGCATCACACATTCTCAGCCCCAGAAAACCCTGTGATAGGTTCACCTTTGAGTTGTCATAAGTTGGAAATGACTTGAAGATACATAACAACATCAATGAACCTTAGAAGAAGCATTCTCACCTATGGTAAAGAGCTATATAATTTGCTATTTATGTAAATAAATAATAAATATATTGCCTTACTAATCAAAGGTATCTTGTTGAATATGTATTGATACAAATACCTCCAGTGAATTAACTGTTACAGGGCATTATTTTCTCCCAATGCATTTATGGTACTGTAGTCCCTCCACATCCCTCAGACTAGAGGTATATATATATCAAATTAGTAAGCTATGAAGATCTTGTCATTTGTATAGCCAAAAAATAAGGCAGTTTCTAAGGACAGCTCTTAAGAAAATACAGCATAGGTGACCTGAATCATCATCTCATCACTTAGCTCGCCCAACTAGCTTGCATACCTGCGGCTGCACTCCTTTGTACCCTTTCTAGTAAGGTAGTAAACTGAAATCAAAATGTTTCAACTTAATGAACACAAAGAACTGGTAAATTAACTATGCAAGTTGGTGTGCAGATACAAAATACATTTTTAACACCTTATAAGGCTTCAGAGCTAAGTGAATTAACTTGAAATTTATCTGCACTGAAATCTTTGTGCTTTTTAGCAGATTGGTTAGCATTATGTTCATTATAGCTTTCATAATCAGAGAATGGACTAACTGAGCTGAAGAAAATCTGATTGTGAGCATTGTCTGGATGGAGGCTGTTAATAAATTACTTTGAGCTTCTTGGAAGAATAGTGAATATAACAATTGTTCACACTCAATATCCTGTTCACCAATGTCTGCCCCATTTAGCATTACTATGATTCTACACACAGACTATGTTGACCTTTTTTTCAATTGAATAGTACACAGCATTGTTTCCAGATCCAATCCTACTTAGAATAAATGGCTGAAATCAAGTTTAATCTGCCTAAATTTGGAGCCAACCAACTGTTTTGCTTATTGATACAAAAATATTGATACAGGTATTGGTTTCATGATGCAATTATTAAAAAGGCACAAAATCTCTTTAACATTAAGAGAAAGAGATAGGAAAAAATAATCCTAAAATTAGGATTTTACCTCTGTAACTTAATACACTGAATAGACTACTAATTTGAAATCACAAATAGTACATAAAAGCAGGACCTGAAATAAAACTGAAAATTTTGGTGTTCCCTAAGTTGAGCAAAAGTTGGAAAGTTGCAAAAACACTAGCCATCACATTAATAAAGTAGCTTTGTCTGAGCCTTTTTGTTTTATATTTGCTATTGGATTTTTAAAAGTGTGATTAAAAAGAAAAGAGCAAATACACAGGATATGAACATGAGCTAGGAATATACATTAATGTAACATTACCATATATCCAAAAATGCATTTTCCTGAAGTTGGCATCTATAAAAATATAAATTCATGAGTAGTTAAATAGTGGTATCTTCTGACCACTGAACAATAGTTGGAGTTTATCTTTCCAGCCCTGGAGCACAGGTTTCTTGGCAAGGGAAAGAACATGCAGGAAACCAATTACACCAACCATTAATTAAATTCCATGTCTCAGGATTCAGAAGAACATTTTTTTTTACATATTGAGAACAAAACTTTAGTTTTATTGATATGCTATAATTACAGCCAACCAAAAAGGTGTAACTACTGAACATGCCCACATCATCGGATACAAGGAATTATTATTTCAGCAAGATTTAACAATTATTTTCTAAATAGATGTAGCGTTGTCAATTATACCCAACATGTTATTATTTCACTGATCTAAAGTTTTAAATCTAAGAAAATGTTATATATTGAAGAAAAGGCAGTCTTCCGTGAGCTCATTTTTATAGGACAATCTAGCTGCAGGCACCCCATTCTAATTTATTTAATACCTAGTTTGGTACAGTACATTCCAACAGACGGTTATAAACTAAATGCATTGGTTTCAGTGAGGATATGACGAAGCCTTCCAGCTTTATTTGTGCTGAGTGCTTTGCTTTTTCGAAATATGCATTTGCTGCAATTCCCCTGCCCAAAAATGTAGCTAGTACTAGGTAACTATATTACTTGCAGCTGTTTTACTTCCAAGCTTGGGGTTTCCCTAAACAGGCTGATAATTCCCTATTGTGCATGGATGGTGCCATTTTGATTTTACACAGATAAGTATTCAGAGAACCGGACTGACAATTTGTCCATATCCAGCTCTCCTTACCCTTGTCGCTCTCTTCCTTTGTTGTCTCCTTCCAGTGTTTATTAATTTATTAATTTAATTTCTGTGCTGCCTCTTTCCTGGAGCAAGACCCAAGGCAATTCATAACATTTTGCCACCTAGGGGGAGTAGCAAAAGGCACTTTCATGCTCCTAGCCATTGGATTCCAAAGCTAACCAGGTTATTTTGGTACCTGAAGAGGAAAATCTCAACAACAGCATACATATAAAACACTCTTAAAATACATTTTACACATCAGTTATGCAGTCAAAACACACAATTGGCTTCCCTAACATCCAGAGTCTATAGCCTGGGGCAGGCTTTTCCCTATGACTGATTGGTAGCATGTTTCCTTCCTGGACCAGTGGAGAAAGAAAGCTATTTGCTGGCAAGGAGCTGTCCATGTTTGCCTGTGTAACTGGCCATTTCTGCACTAGACGGTTATAGTGCTAATATTCCACTTTCAACTGCCTATGGAATCCTGGGGTTTGCAGTTTAGGGAGAGGCCTTGAGGCAAACTGCAAATCCCAAACTGCAAACCCCAGGATTCCATAGGAGGTTGAAAGTGGAATAATAGCATTAGAACAGTCCAGTGTGGAAACTGCCTAGGAGGTAGATGTTGGGAAGGGTCATCTGGGCATAATATACAGGGCGTCCATACGAGAAAGAAGACAGGGCTCTTGTATTTTTCAGATATACAGAAAAGAAAATTTCATAAATGTGTGTGGCAAGTTACTCTGGCTGGAATTCCCTCTTCCACACAACTATTACAGATACAGAACGCCTGTCTTGTCTTTTTCATGTAGTCACTCCCTAAACTGCAAACCCCACGATTCCATAGGGTGTTGAAAGTGGAATAATAGCACTATTACGGTCTAATGTGGAAACGGCCTTCGTACATTAATGCGCAAATGCGCCCTATCGAAAGGGGTGGGATACACGGGTCCAAGTTATCACATAAGCACGTACTGCGATCCGGATGTTAATAGTACTGAATACGCCTTTTAGAACCAGGAAAGAGGATCTGAAGCTTTCCTCCAAACGACCTTGTAAGAAGGAGCACAAAGGAGGGGATGGCAAGGCGCCCAGCCTCCAACACCTCAGCCTCTCCGCTCCTTCCCTCGGAAGGAAAGCGCGCCGCGCCTCCTCACGGCAAAGCTCTCCGATTGGCCAAGAAAGAAAGAAAGGCAGGGCCAATGGGGAGAAGCGCCTCTTAGCCAAATTGAAGGCCAGTCAGTCACAAGCCCGCCCTTTCCCCCCTCAGGCCGCTGTCGCTACATTTGAAGTGCTCTAAGACGAGGAGGAAGGAAAGAAGGACAGAAAGAAAGGCGGGAGTAGGAAACATCCGCGGCGGCGGCGGCGGGGGCTCGGGGTGTACCCACAATGGAGTAGCAAGATTTCAGGCGACACGAACGCATTCAGGCGGAGCACAAGAAAGTGAGATCCTTCCGCCCGTGAGTAAGAAATGTTGGACGGTTGGGAGGATAAGGGGGCGGTGTGATGTGAGATGAGTAATACCCAATGTCACATGACCCTCCCTCTTCGCTTTCAGCCAATGGGTGCCGCACGGAAGCTTTATAAGGGAGTGCGCGTCACAAAAACCGCCCACGACGCCACAGGGCAGCCGTGGTACCGTCGGTCGCTGGGTGGCTGCCTTGTTGTGAGGAGGGCGAAGCAGGCGCGGCGGCTTAGCAGGTGGGGCGGGCGGGGGTGGGGGAAACGGGCGTCTGCCGTCGGCGGCGGGCGCTGAGGAGGGGAAAAAGAGAACGAGGAAGAAAAACGCCGCTTCCCCGCTCTCTCGTTTCCCGTTGTCTGAGCGGAGCCCGCCCGCCCACAGCCCGAAATCCGACCAGGTCAGTGTCTGAGGACAGAGAAGACATCAGTATATTCGATCGCGCATGGCTTTGTGGATGTGTGTGTGTTTGTATGTATGTAAGCGTGCCGGGGAGGCGAGTTGCTGTACGTGTGTCTTTGACGACAGTTTCCGAGGCTGGAGCGGGCGTCTGTGGGAATGTGCGGTCCAGAGGGGCCGGGAGATGTGTCAGCTCTTGTCCTTCAGGCCCGAGGCTGTAACTGGCCACCGAGTGGGCGGGGAGGGTGGCGGTGATGCTGCTCTCTGTTGTCCCCCTGGCTGTGAAGATGGTGTCAAGGAAGGCCGGAGTTCGTGTTAAGATATTTGGAGGCGATTTGGATGCTCGTTTTAATCTTATAAGGCCGTTTCCGCCCTAGACTGTTATAGTGCTGTTATTCCACTTTCAACATCCTATGGAATCCTGGGGTTGCAGTTTAGGGAGGGGCCTCAGATTGCAAACGCCAGGATTCCATAGGATGTTAAAAGTGGAATAACAGCACTATAACAGTCTAGTGCAGAAATGGCCTAAAATGAAAGCCTGGAGAGAAGGTTCACCTGTCCCGATCTCGAAGTTCATCCAGTCATGTCAAGTCCCACAGGTGCATAGCGCAGGCCCCGTTTGTGCCCAGCGCTTAATGAGTTTAGGGTCCTTTTTGAGAAACAGATGAAGGAAGCTGCATGCGTTGGTGGAGCGGAGGGGATAGGGAGAGGTGTGTCTGCATTTCAAAACCCTGAAAGCAAAGTAAGGATCTGCATGGAAATCCTGAAATAGGCGGAAGCAGCCTTTGTGAGCTGTGCAGTGAGCAGGAGGGAGGACTCCGTGTTAAAGAAGCAGTCTCACATACAGAAGGTCCCATATGCAATCCCTGCCATCTTCAAGTTAGGATAGGAAGCAGACACAGGGTTTCTCACTGTCAGCATATACAGATGGACCTGTAGTCTGACTTTGTATAGGGCACCTCCTCTTTTCCTAAAGGTAAACTAGACTTGTTACTCCATTAAATTGTAGCCAGTTACTTTTTGGAAATATGATTAATAGCTTAAGGAATGAACATTTTGAATCAAGAGGCATTGTTCCTCTTGGTGTGAGCCAATAGTGTAATGCTATACCCCAAAAAATGAAAATGCAGTTCCAGGTTGTAGTAGCAGAACTATGGTGGCCAGACCTCACCTCTTGTGTCTGTTTCTGGGCACCACAGTTTAAGGAGAATGTAGACAAACTGAAACATGTTTAAAGGAGGGCAACCAAGATGGCAAAAGATCTGAAGCAAAGCCTTTGACAAATGGGTGAGGGAGTTAATTTGCCTGGAGAACAGAAGATTGAGAGGTGATAGGACGACTGTCATGATTAAAATGTTTGAAAGGCTGTTATATGAAAGATGGAGCAGGATTGTTTTCAGGTGCTCCAGAGGGCAGGGCCTAAAGTAGTGTAATCAGTTTACGAAAAAATAGATTTTGAGTAAACCATTAGGAAGAATTTTTTGACAGTAAGACCTGCTTGGGAAAACCAGTGTGGTGCAGTGTTTTGAGCGTTAGAATGGGACTCTCAGAGACCAGAGCTCACTTTTGCCACTCAGCCCTATAAGCCAACCACCTGACCATGGGCAACTTACATTCTTTCAGCTTCAGAAGGCGGCAGTGGCAAATCTCTGAACAAATCTTACCAAGAAAACCCTGTGATAGTCACCATTCCATCACTGTAAGTTAGAGGGTACTTGAAGGCACACAACAACAACAAAGAGCCGTTTGACAGTGGAATGCACTCTCTTTCTTTGAAGGTTTTTAAACAGGTTGGATGACTATCTGTTAACAATACTTTGGCTGTAGGTTTCTTGTATTGACAGCACAGTGGACTAGATGACCTTTGGGGTCCTTTCAACTCTACAATTTATATTCTTCTGCAAGTGGAGTTACGTTGAATCTATTTGTTCAACAGGCAGTACCACATAAAGGCAGTCTAGCTGGTTGCATTGCAGAGTTTCTTGGGCAGCGGTTTGCACAAGGAAAAAAGCAATTGATTCCTTTCTGATGCTGACTTTAAAAATATGTGCCCACAGATAGTACAGCCCTTGCAGTAACATATTTGCAGGCCTTTGTATATAGTTTTGGTGCTAGCAGGCATATTCTTAAGAAGCGTTCCTTTATGAGTGAATGTTTTCAAATACTTCTTTCTTCAGTTTTTAGAAAAACTTTAGGAAGAAAATTTAAAACTGATCCCTGTCAGTCAATATGCTGACAATTTTAATAACTACTTTTCATCTAACCATTCATTTAACTCATTAGATTAAATCATTGTGCTGATAATCACAGCATCTTAAGTTCTTCTTCTGCCTTGTAGCCTAAAGAGAAATATGAGGACTGAGCCACAAAGGACCTAAATGTAAGCCAACTTTTGCATTGCAGTGCATGGCTTGAAGCATAGGTAGTGGCCCCTGGAAAGGACTTTCAATTCCTTATCAAGATAAGCCATCTGCTGAAAGCAAGAAGCTATTCTTGCATATTGAATAGTTGATGGGGATGTGCTGGTTTTGTACTCCTCTCCATCTGCCTCTTGAATTGACAGTGGACCAGTGTAGGCACTTGGAGCAAGTTGGAATATAGTTCTCATAATTATATCCCCTGTGTATGTGACCTGCAGGAATCACAGGTGCATAAGGTACCCCCCAGATCAACCGTGACAAAAATATTCTGCTCTTGTACATAAAAAGGGTTAGAGTAATACAGGAAGCAAGACATTCCCAGGGAGGCTGGTTTGCAAAAGAAAAGATTAATAGTGAGCTGCTGTTGATTTAGAAAGCTCCTCCCTGTCTTTGTTAATGATATAAATGCATTAAGGATTTTATTGTAGTTTTCATGTCTCGCTTAATGCATATATATTTACTGTGTATGTGTAATTGTAAAGGCAGCAAGGCTGTGCCACTCCAGCCCTCCTTTAAAAAGCTAGGTGTGCTTGTTGTTGGCCGTTTCCTCACTAGCCTGTTATAGCGCGATGATTCCACTTTCAACATACTCTGGAATCCTGGGGTTTGCAGTTTCGGGAGGGGCCGGCTAGTGCGGAAATGGCCATT
This sequence comes from Iguana delicatissima, assembly GCA_948472985.1. Taxonomy (NCBI): domain Eukaryota; kingdom Metazoa; phylum Chordata; class Lepidosauria; order Squamata; family Iguanidae; genus Iguana; species Iguana delicatissima. The sequence continues at coordinate 748,569 of CAOKZL010000543.1, read as the reverse complement.
GTTCAGTCTGGCTGACAGTAGATGAACCTTGTATGGTCTGGATGTTACATGTGCAACAAGAGGGATGGAGAGCAGTGAGATGGGGTTGCAGTAGGATTGGACAGTGCTACTGAGAGATGGCTGTGCTGCAATTGCTGCTCCTTAATGCTTGTCACTACAAACAAACTGCTTGTCTTTCTGTCTCTTTTTTTCTGTCCCCCTTCAATGTTGGAGACCTCTTCCTCCTTCTTTAATAAACTCTCTGCCTTGCTTTTCCTGGGCTACTGCTTTGTGGATGTTGGCGGCTTCTTGTTGTGACAGGAGAATGTGTGTGTGTCCTGGGCCCAGGCGGATTGGTATGTACCTTTTGTGCTCCTGTTTTCTAAGAATTAGAAATTTGGGGATGGAAAGTGGGTTAATGGGTGTATGTACCATGTAAATGTTACTTATGTAATGACATCGAATGGGGGATATGCTGCTTTAAACTCACGATGAGTGTGTTGCCTCCCATCTGGCTAGTTCATGCTCTGCTTGTCTGGAATTTAAATCTGATAAAGGTGGGTTTCAAATTTAAAGTAAAATAAAGACATGAACATAGTTGTGCTCCTTCTCTAGAATAAGTTAAATAAAATTTGTTCAGGATGTTGTGGAAATAAGCTAATGGCCTGTGTACTTGGCTACAGACATTCTTAGCATTTGGGATACATTACCACAAACTTTGAAGGGGGCTGGGTTTTTTAAACAAAAGCCAGAATACTGTGCATAAAAACTTATAGTACACACACTAGTTCTCCTAAATCAGGTTTCAGAACCATCTATAGGAAGTAACTGTGTTTAAAACCGAATAGATTAACTGTCACGTAATCTGTTCAATCCATAGACATGCTTTCTTAAAAATGTAGGCATTTTCATTTCTTTACTCATCAATTTAAAGTTGTTTGTATTAAACAGCACACATTGCTAAATGAATGCTCAGACTCTTAAGTCAACAGATTATTACTGGATTTTCATTTGCATGGTTGATCGCAGTAGCTCTGCTTTGTTACTGAATTAGCTGTTTTTTTAAATGTTTGTAGTAAATTATCATAAACTTTCACCAGCTTTAACAGTAAGCAAAATGTATGCTTATCACTACCTAGGGAAGGAACCTGATGGTGCTGGCTGAGTATCATACTCATTGTGTATGACTGACATGCTCACCTGTAAGGACTGTTGGCCACTGTGACCATGACAACTATATTTTTGAATATTTGGCCTCCAGAAGGACTTTTCTTGGCAATTAGCCAAAGGCCATCAGTTATGTAATGTGGAAAGAAATCTTGGTGGACAAAGGAAAGCAGGCTGAACTCAGGGTGGCTAAGGAAGTAGAGGGAAGCTGAGTCTGGACAACTATTGATTGTTGGTCTGAACCAGGCTGAATTCCTTCTTCCAGGCACTGCCATTAAGGCTAGAAATACATAGTTGGTGGTAGTAGGGCATAGTCTGAATGTTTTGTAAGGAAGCAAATGGTTTCTGCTTTCCTTCCTCCAGCTCTGTTATGTTGAATAGTAAATACTTCACAAATCAATATAGGCATAAGCTGCTTGTGTGTGTTTTCAAAAAGCACCATAATATACATTTGCTAGATGAAGAGTCAGCACTAGAGCTGCTTGAAAGCAAAGCAAAAGTAGTAGTTAGATGCTCCAATTCTTTGAAAAAAGAGCATTGAATAGATTTGTCCCTTGACATGTTGGATTATATTTTCTTAGTGAGAGAAATAGGGTAGATGTGGCCAATAAAAAGATTTGTTAGCAATTTAAAAAGCTATGAAGCTTATTGAGAATAGGTAGGAAGCTTCTGGGAATTACTGCAGAATATGGAAGCAAGAACTGGAGCAGAGATGGCCTAGAATATCTTATTGCATGAGAATGAAGAAATAAAGTTTTTTGTTTTGTTTTGTTTTTTGGACATGATAGTGGAAATAAACTAGACAACCTGGTTTCTTTCAGTGCCTCCCCTAAAACCTCCTACTTCTCCTGCCTAGTGGTGGGTTATTCTCTGATTAGGTATTGGGATAAGATTAATTAGGAAAACTGAAACTGGAATGAAATAGGCACATCAAATCAAAATAGATATACCACATGGAAGATAATGGAATTGGAAGGCCATATGTCAGTAGTGCAGAACCTGTGCTCAGTTCATGCATCTCAAAAAAAAAAGTGATTCTGCTAGGGAAGATTCCTGCCTTTGATCTGGTAAAGGGACTATCTTAAATCCAGTGTGGTGCTGCAGCAGCACTAGTTGGAAGGAAAACCCTTCCCTTCCCGCTTTCTCTTGTAGGAGCCCAAAAACTGGCTCTGGGTGGTTTCCTAGTTCTCCTGACAATCCATTTGGGCTGTACAGGGGATTGAAGTGAGAGCGGTAGTTTTCACCTTCATACATCAGTTGTGTTCTGCATTGGTTCCTGTTCACTATCACCTCTGGTAATACTGGATTGCATAGCATTTCCTTTGTACAGCATGTAAGACCAGTTCATGATATAATGCTGTTGCTCTCATATTATCCATAGAATATAAGCGTGATAAAAACTACAGTGCAAAATAGTGACTAACGTAAACATTTGTGTGTTTCCAGTGAAGATGTAACCTTAAATGAAAAATGATACTGTGGGCAGTTCACAGCTATCATCTGTTGAGTTCAAAATAAGACTTTTGGAGCCCTTGAAATATTTGTGGCACCTAGACTTGAGCAGTAGTGTACATCTTATATGCAAAAAGGCGGGTAAGAGGCAAAAAAAAATTTGTGAAAGGATATTAAGATCATAATTCTGTACCATCCTGGAAGACATGCCATTGACATCACTGAGACTTATTTCTAAGTAAACATGCATAGTACTAGGCTTTACATATGTTACTTTAAACATACAAAATTTGGGACAAGGTGGTCTAGCAACAATAATAAAATACATTAAAATAAATAACTGGATTGCCTTGGACAGAACAGAGTAAATCTTCCTTTTCGCTGTGAGTCTAGATAGAGAAGCATTCTTCCAAGCAGGGAGTTTGAATCATAATCTGTGGGTCTCTTATCTGTGCTTCACCCTTTAATTGACTTTCAGCCCTCTCAGTTTAATGCTCTGGCTAACTTGGTTACTGGAACTGTAAATATAGGTTGCTGTTTACACTTCTTTACACAGTATAACAATGTGAACTGAGATATAGTCCCCTTAAGAAAATGTGACTGTACTCTGTTAAACGTTTTTCTGCTCCCTGAAATTAATTGCCATGTCAACAAAGACTCTCCATTTTAAATTGCTCTCTAGTTTAAAGTTGTTTTATATTTTTCTCTTATGGTAAGAACATGCTAAGCCTTTGTGTTGCTTGTGTTTTCCCCCCAGCAATTCCAGTCAGAAGCTCCAGATTGCCATTGTTCTCTGATGCCATGCCAGCACCGACTCAACTATTGCTTCCATTAATTCGCAACTGTGAGATTGGCAGGATATACAATACTGCATGCTACTGTCACCATAAACATCTATGTTGCTTGTCACCTCACTTGACTCACAAACACTTGAGATATGCACCACAGAAAAAGCTGGCAACACTTTGCAGACCAAAGGAGAACTTCAGTCAATTTACTCATGCTGCAAGAAACTATGTCTCCACACCACAGAGATTTTACCTCACACCTCCACAGGTCAATAGCATCCTGAAGGCAAATGAGTACAGTTTTAAAGTTCCAGAGTTTGATGGTAAAAATGTTAGTTCTGTGCTTGGCTTTGATAGCAACCAGCTTCCTGCTAATGCCCCCATAGAAGACCGAAGAAGTGCAGCCACTTGTTTGCAAACAAGAGGGATGCTCCTTGGTGTGTTTGATGGCCATGCAGGATGTGCCTGTGCACAAGCTGTCAGCGAAAGACTGTTTTATTACATAGCTGTTTCTCTGTTACCCCATGAGACGTTACTTGAAATAGAAAATGCTGTTGAGAGTGGTAGGGCCCTGCTGCCCATCTTACAGTGGCACAAGCATCCAAATGACTATTTTAGTAAAGAAGCCTCCAAATTATATTTTAACAGCTTGCGAACTTACTGGCAGGAACTCATAGATCTTAATACTGGAGAGACAACTGATGTGAAAGAGGCTTTAATTAATGCCTTTAAGAGGCTTGACAATGACATTTCTTTGGAAGCTCAAGTAGGGGATCCAAATTCTTTCCTCAATTATTTGGTATTGCGTGTAGCTTTTTCCGGCGCAACGGCCTGTGTGGCTCACGTAGATGGTGTTGATTTGCATGTTGCTAATACCGGTGACAGCAGGGCCATGCTTGGTGTCCAAGAAGAGGATGGATCTTGGTCTGCTGTTGCTCTGTCTCACGACCATAATGCGCAGAATGAAGGTGAGATCGAACGACTGAAAATGGAACACCCAAAGTCTGAAGAAAAGAGTGTTGTGAAACAGGATCGACTGTTAGGTTTATTGATGCCATTCAGGGCTTTTGGAGATGTAAAGTTTAAATGGAGCATTGACCTTCAGAAGAGAGTGATAGAGTCAGGCCCCGATCAACTCAATGACAATGAATATACCAAGTTCATCCCACCAAACTATCATACTCCTCCTTACCTCACAGCTGAGCCAGAGGTAATATATCACAGATTAAGACCTCAGGACAAATTCCTGATATTGGCAACTGATGGCTTGTGGGAAACAATGCACAGGCAGGATGTGGTTAGAATTGTAGGGGAATATCTAACTGGTGTTCATCATCAAGAGCCAATAGCTGTTGGAGGTTACAAAGTAACTCTGGGGCAGATGCATGGTCTTTTAACAGAACGGAGAGCTCGGGTCTCTTCAGCCTATGAAGATCAAAATGCAGCAACACACTTGATACGCCATGCAGTGGGAAACAATGAGTTTGGTGCTGTTGATCATGAACGGCTATCCAAGATGCTTAGTCTTCCAGAAGAGTTGGCTCGGATGTATAGAGATGATATCACAATTATAGTAGTACAATTCAATTCCCATGTTGTAGGTGCATGTCAGAATGAAGAATTTTAAATTTTAAACCGCGGAACCAAAATTTTTCACAGAACAAAGTGGCCAGTACTGAATGCAGGATTGTAACAAATGTGTTTGCTTAATGTCTGGCCACTGAAATTAGAGTTGGAGCAAATTACAATTTGCAGAAACGCAAGAGAGGAGCCAGAGGGTTATTGAATTAATTTATTACCAGGAGAGCAGAACAACTTGGAACGATTTTGCACTGAACTGTTTCTTGGGACAGTGATTTGAGATTACTTGGTGGAAGTGAAGTCCTCATAGGCATCAATGTGATGTTCTGCAGGGCAAAAACATTGTGTATGATACCACATGTGCATATCTGTATAGGTAGGTGTCTAGAGGTGTACTGAACATTGTAGGGGGGACTTCATTGTAAATCTAAATTTCAACAGGGCTGATGACTTTTATATCTATGAAATAGGTGTGGTGTCTTCTCTTCAGGAGCAGAAGGGAAATTTTTAACAAGTTGGTAAATGTTTTAGTATAATACCTAGCTACTCTCTTTTAGGAATGGTATCTCAGTTGAAACACATACTAAAAGAGCAGTGTTAAAGGTGTAAGTCTAAGCCATAAATGTTACAAGCCTGTCCAAAAGACTAGAATAAATTTTGCATCAAATTACTTACTCACTCTGTTTTGCACACTTCAAAGGGCAATAAATGATAGGATGTTTAACTGGGGGGAAGTGCAAAAAACCTTTGGCTTGCATTATGAAATTGTGACTCTACCTTTTTTTGAAATATGATGTAGTCTTCAATTGGACTGTATTGCAAAACATGACAGTCTTTGCAAGTTACAGTCCTGGAGTGTACCAAATCTATTTCTAGTCATAAGTCTTTGGTCTTGTGCTAAATCTTGGCAGACAGTCCTGACTTAGTAAACTAGTGCAGTCACATATGTTGTAGTTTGAATTAAAGTCTAGTCTTGTGTTCTGGATGTTTCAAACATAACAAAATGAAAACATCTGTAGGACTCCCTCTAGTTTGATTCCAATGGTGACTACTGAAAAAAAACAATGTAATAAGTTTGTAAATAGGTAAAGTAACAGAGGACAGTATGCATGCTGTATGCTTAAACCTCCTGTTGGCATTGCAGTGTCAAATGTAATATGTGTTTTCTAAATCTCACTACTGCTGTGAACACTCACCAACCGAAAATGTTCTAAAATCGCATGTCTCATCTTAGAGCTCTAGCTCTCATGGTTATATCTGCATACAATGCATAATTAAATTATCAGGCAAATTAAAATGCTTTCTTGACTATCACAGTTTTGAATGTTTTTAAACATCTGAAATTGAAGACTTCCCATATTTCAAACAAAATCAATTGCCTTGCCTGTTTTTTAGTCTATTCTTGAACCAGTGACTGTGATTCAAATTTTGCTTAATATTTTCCACTGGCTTTCATCTAGTTGTGAAACACAGGTGGATCAACCTTAAAATCTAGTGTGCTTCTCTGCATAAATACATATAAGCATTCCATTTAAATGCCAGCACACATATAATCAGTTTTTGAGCTGACAAGTTCAAAGAATGTCAGTGTTCTTGGCAATATAGATTTTTTTAAAAAAAGCACCAAGAAGTACTGTACTGTATACATTATTATACTTATAGCACATACATTTCTTAGCACTAATGCTCACTTTGCTTTTCTGTACATTGAAAGTTGCACTTGTCTATGTTATTGAAATGCAACTTTTGAAAAACAGATGGATTACACAAATATCCTGACATAAGGTATTCTTACTTTAAAATATCGTTATCTGTGTCAAAATCCTAAAGTGTTTGAGGCCCTGTTTGAAGCCTTAACAAAAATGATGGTCTTCCCTTTCTGTGTCCAAGGAAAGTCATAACATTATCTTTGTCTGCAGTTTTTCAACCTCATACCTAAATTCATACTATATTTGTGACAAAACTGATCAACTGTTGGTTAAGTCAATTTTTTTCTCTCTTTTTAGCTACCTACAAAATAAAACTGTTACATTATTCTGGCTTCCTTGCTATTTTTACTTGTGGAATGTATAGTACATGTAAATGTTTCATTTTGGGATGGCACTTGTCTTAATAAATTGGGCCCTGATTCTGTATATTCATCATTTGAGGGGCTAACTTTGTAAAATAGAAAGTGAACATAGGGAGAATTTAAAAGAAGGCTCATAAAATATATATGGAAGGAAATGAAATGTTTATGATATTATGGCTTTCTGAACATCAAGTAATGCAATCTGAGAACAAATTTCTTTGATTAGGTTTCAATAAAATTATTACTATACAAACATCCATGCATTAGAGTTGTTTTATAACACTAGTTGATGTGTCTTCTTGCTATTCATTTGCTGAAACGTCTGTGGCGATATGTCAAGCTAGACCAACATGCAATAAACTTTATGTCCTTAATGGTAAAATTAAGGTGCATCTGATAAAATGGACTGGAGTCCACTAAAGTTTGTGCTGAAATATACCAGTTAGTCCCAAAGGTGCTGCTAAATCCCTCTTCTTGCACCCATTTGCTGTTTCTGCTGAAGTAGACTTAACATTAGTTAAATTAGTGTGTGACATTGTGAAATGTTTTGTCTTCATTTTCCTGATCTATCGTAGGCTGATCACTATGACACCATTTTTAAAAATGTAATTATCCAACTAAATGAGTGATGATTTCAGTTACCTGTGAGCTGTACTCTAGCTTGCTTTATTTGTATATACCTTCAAGTCATATCTTGACTTATTCATATCTTCATCTGTACAGTGGCCTATCTCAAACTGAATAGTTTCCATTAACATCTCAACAGTTAAGGCAGGAGCAGAGAGATTATAGGTGAGGCAGTAATAAAGATTGCTGCAACCACGCTATTCAGGATACCGTTTACAAGAAGAAAGTCCTAAAATTTGTAGCGGTCCCTAATGAGTAAATGAAGCTTCGGTTGTTACATTCAAATTATGGAGTAGTCTCTGTAACAAGGTATGAAGATTAAAAGCCAAGAAAATAAGATGGCTTGAGTTATCAAGACCTGGCGGCATCTCATATGTCATTGTTTCCTGGACACTCCCTTTACTGGGAAAATGGGTCACATTTCAGTTATGTTTTCATAGCAACTGCTCTCTCTCTTTTTTTTTCTGTATGCAAATAGTCCCAGCCTGACCTAAAGGAACACTTGTTGAATATAGTACAGTAATGACCTTAAAGGACCTTTTGTGTTTGTTTAGCTTCAAATGAGTGTAATTTCTTCTTAAATTTTCAGTGGGGAAAATAGTGAGATTAGTGAGTTAAATGCCAAAAGGCATCTATTTTGCCAGACAGCCTTCATTCATGGCAGATGGGGGAATCCAAATAGCTTCTCAGCTTACAGAAGAATGATAAGGCTCCTGTGAGGAGCATTGATTGTAAACAAGGTTAATCATGAGTCCTACAGTGTTGAGAATTTATTCCAAAGTTTGATGTAATTACTTTTGGTCTGTGCTGTGAGTTAATAAGATCATGCACGGTATTTATGCCTAAAGCAAAATGGGGGTTACTGAGAAGATTTCAGCTCTTCACTTCCCCATCTTTTCAAGTGGTACTTTTAAAGGTTGCCTTCTTTCTGAAAATTAGCTGCTAATATTTTGGTGCTGTGTTTTGGTTAGATTACCCACGCCCCCCGCTGCCACTTTCATAGACTTGTAGTATGACATTCTGTAAGAGTACTCTTGGCTGATCTGTTAAAATTCCTTGGATGACCAACCTGTTTTATGTTTGAGTTAAAAATAACTTGTAGAGTGAATGCTAACAGTTTTCCTTTCTCCTGCCCTTTGGCAAGCACATCAGATGACACTAAAGCTAAAGTTGTAGCTAGTCAACAGTGCTATCTGTTGTGACAACCAGTAATTGAATTACTATTTTGCGTTAGCTAAACTTAACTAGAAGCTAGCTCCTTTTCTAAGCAATACTGAGTACTAATTATGGAGAATACTGAATACAGAAACTAGTAGTATGTTTCTTGTTTTGGAATATACACTGCTGATGGAAAGAGCACTGTATTTTTAGAGTAAACTAACCAAAAAAGATGGCACGCCTCTATTTATATCTTGCATTAAGGGGAACTAGCTGTCATCCAGTCCTTTGACTATAAAGTACAAAACAGGGTGGAGTGGGAGAAAGACATCTGCATTTTATTTAACCCTTGCTGATCCTTAAGGATTTTGTTTTTCTAGATATGAGCTGTTCCTGACGTGCATCTCCACTAATTACTCATCCATCTACTGTTTCTAAAATATAGTGGAGGCTTACAGCCTTTAGACAGGCACCTCTGAACCTGTATTCAAAGAAGCAGCTGTGCTAGACTCTTGCAGCATAAAAAGTGGAAGAGAGGAGGAGAGGAAAAAAAGCAGTACCTTAAATGGTTGTTGTTGTTGTTGTTGTTGTTGTTGTTGTGTGCTTTCAAGTCATTTCTGATTTACAGTGATCCTTAGGTGACTGTATCATGGGTTTTTCAGGGGGCTGAGAGGGTATGGTGCATCCAAGGTCACCCAGCAGGTTTCTGTGGCCAAGCAGGAACTCACACCCTGGTCTCCAGAGTTGTAGTCCAATGCTCAAAGCACTACACCGCACTAGCTCATGCTGAAATAAAAACCAATTAATCTTAAAGGTGCTGCTGTATTTCTTTTTTCCCCTTCCTCTCCCTTCCTCCTGTTTGAGTCTGTGTATGTGCCTTCACGTTGCCTGTTGATTTACGGCAACTCCATGAATTTCATAGGGTTTTCTTTTGCAAGGAACACTCGGAGAGGTGGTTTTGCTAACTCTTTGCTCTGAGATATAGCCTACAGTACCTGGTATTCGTTGGCAGTCTCCCATCCAACAACTGACCAGAGCTGGCCCTGCTTAACTTCCAAGATCAGAAGGGGTCTGGTATTTAAGGGTATTTAGGGTATTTAAGCCTTTGTGAACTTAAATTCTAACTTTATGCATGTTTTACACTCAAGGGGTGAGCCCCTTTGGTTCAGGTGGCAACAAACTTCTACTGGGGAATCTGACCTTCACTTTAATTTAAATGTTTAAGTTTATCCTCATAGCAATCACAATGTTTGAAGTTGTTATAGCATCACTGCAGCTTGAGGGTGGAAGATACTCTTGTTTCCCTTACAATATTTAAATATGACCCTGTAACTCTTTTGATGGCCTGCGGTAAAATTAAAACAAAGAAACATGCAAATAAAGATAAATATAAAATAATTGAAAACAGAATTATTATTTCTGTCCCACCTTTTCCCCAGATCAGGACTCAAAAGTGGCTTACAAGACTGATGGAGACAATATTTTGGATTTGAAGAGACTTGTGGATTTCAAAGAGACAGAACAGTTACAAGGGAAGCTAAAAGAATAGAATATTATAGCTTAATGTATTGTTCTACTGTGTTTAATAATAGTTCTTGTCATTATTCTAAAATTGCTTCTCTCTGTCAAGCCTGCATTGGAGTCCTGCCACGTTTACCAATACAGAACTCCCACAGCTACAGGCCAATACTGAAAGGGTCACCCTGAGGCCAGAAAACCAATCCAGGGAAGGTTTAAATGGGGAAACAAGGGGAGGGTGAGTTGCAGGATTCCTAGGGTTGGAACTGCAGGGTAAGCCTGGGTAAATGAATCTGTCACACAGAGCTTATGTAGTCATTCATCAAATGCCTGTCAGAATAGAAAAGTCTACTTGTCTGTGAAAAGAAAGTAGGGAGAGTGCCAGTCTAACTTCTGTGGGAAGGGAGTTCCAGAGCCTGGGGGCAGCCACCAAGAAGGCCCTCTCCCATGTTCCCATCAGATATCCCCGTAAGGGTGGTGGGACGGCGAGAAAGGCCCCAGCAAACCTCAAAGCATGGGCTGGTTCGTAAGGGAGAATACCGTCCTTCAAATAACCTGGATCTGAGGTTTGAAAGTCATCACCAGCACTTTGAATTGTGTTTGGAAATAGACCAACAACCAGTGGAGCTGTTGAAACAAGCGAGTTGTGTGGTCTCTGTAGCCAGTCCCAGTTAGGACTCTGTCTGTGGCTCTTTGGACCACTTGAATTTCTGAACACTCTTGAAGATCAGCCCTGTGTAGAGCACCTTACAGTAATCCCACTGGGATGTAACTAAGGCATCTATAAAGTAAAAGGTGCTGCAGGGAATAATATTACATAAAATCTGAAAAGCACTCAATATTTTTGAAGACAGAAGCTTGGCAAAGTAAGAAGACCTTTCCCTGATTCAGTATAGTAGTGTGTTTACTCTTTTTCTCTCAAGCAGTGCAGCCTTGACTGCTTTAGGTAAGCATAGTTCTGACCACTCCACTGGGAATTTCAGAGGCCCCAAAAGGAGGTTGTGATTATGGTTGCAGTTTTTTTGAAGTATTTTAATTTCCCATTCCTCAATTAAAATGTTACCTTTTCAGTTTCTTTTAAAATATATGTACACCTGAATGTTAGAAGCTGCCCTCTGTGCTAAAAGCACACTTGTCTGCTGGCTCATTTATCAGCCCTATGCCCACAATGACATAAGGCATAGTGCAGGCATTACTCCAGCCAGTGACATTCATTCTTCATCATTTAGGAGTCAGATCCCCTAAAGTATCAGGTCCCCTAAAAGTATCAAAGTAGCTTCATTAAGTTAGTTTCCTAATATCCTCTCTGTAAATGTGTGTCAAACTTAACTTATGAAAGGTGGTTTGGCTGGTCTACAAAAAGTTTACCCATACATTTCAATACTAGTCTGCCATCGCGTTTATGAATTGTGGTTAACAAAGGTGATAGTGTTAACATTTCTTTACTGCTGATAACTATATTTGATACTTTGCTATTTAAGTAATAGATCTAATTGGAGTTTGTGCTGTTTTCATGTGACATACTGAATGTCAGGAATGAAAGCACGATAGACACACTGTTAGGGCTGGCCAGTGAGGTGCTTCTGAATTTAGTATCGGTACAAATCTCTTTTGAATAGTTTTTATTTATGACTTAGATGAGGACCTTGCATTGGCACCCATGTATGGCTTCTGTTTGTTTTGAAATACAAGAAGGCAACTGTTTGTATTATTCATCCTGTTAAACTCTGACTGGCAGTGGCTTTCCAGAGATCCTTAACCTCAGCTGCTGTCCGATCCATTTAATTGGAGGTGCTATAGTGTTACCCTGCTTGCTAGGGGTCCCTTAGGGGCGTTCCCAACGCCTGTCAAAATTATCACTTGTGGGGAAAATTAGCTATGAGCATTGCTTTAGCAATGCAAAGAGGGCGGGGTAATTAAGGATCTTTTACCCAACATTTATGGGGTCAAGCTCAGTCAGAAGTCACACGAAAAGGTCCAATGAATGACTTTATTGAATAGTAATAGTTTGCACTAATGCAAACATGCATCCAAGGGCTAATAGAAATAAAGAATGGAAATAAGATAGAAGGATTGATGAGGGATTCACAGCTTGGGTAATACTGCACCTCTTTCTGAAGTCCTGGTCCAGGAAGCAGCAATCAAACACCAGCTCAGCGAAGAGACACTGAGGAGGGAGGGGGACCGGTCAGTTGGTGTAACCAGGAGGCATCATCCTTTCCTCACCTTTCTCTCCTGCCCTAACTAGCCCAAAAACAGGGACTATTTGTAGGAAAAATTTACTTTGAAGGCAAATCCTTTCCTGGGGAAAACAAACAGGGACAGAATAAGAAAAACAACTCCACACCTGGCATTTCTCGGAAGATAACAAAGTGTCGTCTAAATAACAGGATCTTCCTCTGCTTTGAGGCTGTGGTGTGAGTTTCTAGAGATGAAGTTGATAAGGTTTGATTGCTTCCAGTGCCCAATTTTCCAGGAACACTTTTACTCCCTTCAAGTGGACTCCTTAAAGGTTAAGGACCTTTTGTCCACCATGGGTTATCACAACATGAGGTCTCCTGTTGCTACGTGACTGGGGATTTTATTGGCCTGATCTGGTTCATTTGATCATACAACCGTTATTGCCTACATGCACATTTGAGTGACCTCTCTGGTGGGTTAGATTAATTTTATATCAGAGTTGTAGACCCCGGGACTGGGTTTACCAAGGGGGCAACAATAGGCTGAAGCTGGGATCTTGTGCTTTTCAAACACACAGCTTCTGTTTATGATCCTTTCCTATATATGAGAGTTGGCAGCTGTGAAGCCTTCCACATGTCACTGAATTGCAGCTCCCAGTGTTCTTCACCATTCACTATGCTGACTAGGGAAGCTGGAGTTGCAATTCAGCAGCACCTGGAGATTGCACAGTTCTCACCTCAGTCTATATGCATGCTGGTATTTCTATACTTACCAGCTAGAATCCTGTTGGTATAACTACTGCACAGTAACTCCTGCCCTCCCCATCCCCACTTACTGGACAGCAACTGCTTGCTCACCTGGGATCTGTTGCCCTGTTGCTCAGGAAGTACTGACTGATGTTCCCACCCTCCCCTTGAGCAACCCCATTGCAACAGGCAGAAGTGGAGTGCCCATTGCTATTGTCCCTCATACCTGAGATTGCTTGTAATGGTGGGGGGAACGTCTGTCAGCTGCTTCCCAAGTGACAGCCAAACAGACACCGGTTTATTGCAGTGACTGCTGCCTGGTAAGTGAGGATTGGGTCCCCCCCCACAGTCTCTACATGTCCCCAAGGGCTTAGATACCTTAAAAGCACCAGATCCTATCTGATACTGGAAACTAAGCAGGGTCAGCTCTGGTTAGTGCTTGGATGGTGGCCACCAACCATACCAGCTACTGTAGACTGTATTTCAGAGAAATGAACTGGCAAAACCACCTCTGAGTATTCCTTGCCTAAGGAAACCTATGAAATTAATGTTGCCATAAATTGACAGGCAACTTAAAGGTGTGCACACAAACGTCCCCTGCACAAGGGATCATGAATACCAAACAGTTACAAATGCATAACTCTAGGTTACACATTTGTAATTCCTGAACAGGATTCCAGTCACATTCACTACACTTAAATCCATTCAGATACACTTGCATTGTATCTTAATCTATATTTTTTAAAAAATAATAGAAGATTCTGAGGCAGTAAAATCTTCAGAGGTCAGCGACAACCACAATCCAGGGAGTGGGAAGTTAATGATATAGTGTTTTATGTTGAGATATTTGGGGGTTTTTGTAGATAAACTTTAGAAGTTTTTTTCCTTCTCTTAGTGTTATTGTAGTGCACACGACCCTTCCTGGATTGGGTAGCCGTGCAAGGTTCGAAGTGCGAGATGCTGGGAGGCAAGAACCAAGCCAGTTCTGGTCTTTAAGGATGCAGTTTATTAAGTGAAGAAGCAAAAAGAAAAACGAAAGGCACACAAGCATACATACACTCTGACTCTGTCGGAAAGGCAAAGCAGGCAACGGAGCAGGGTTCTTTTTGTTCCAACAGATTATATATGTTTTTCGTACGCGAGTGGCAAAACAGGCTGCCAATCCATCAACTCTACCGAAACGGGGAGGAGGGGGGCTATCCCACCTCGGACACCAATTACTGAGGCACCCATGGGCTAGGTGGATATCATCGCCAAATCTCATTACCTGCCCGAAACGGCAGTGGACGGTCTCTAATCAGGCTTTGCTCTCCCCTCACCGTACCGGGCGGCATGGGAAGCGAAGCACCCATCGTTAACATTCCTTGGCCATTCTCACAGGACTGCAGCATACAGGGCAGCCTGACCTAGCAATGCAACAGCATGACTAACCCCACAAATGTGTTCATTAGTGCGAAAGCAGGCTGACCTGAAAAGCATGAGTGTGCAACACAGGGCCTACCCAGAGGGCCTCGGCCCCAGCAGCTATGTTAATGATTGAATGTTTTGTAATGTACTGTTTTGTTTTTTCTCTCTCCCCTTTTACGCTTTATTCTATAAACGTATTTCTTCTTTTTTGTAATCTTAATAAAAATTATTCATATAAAAAAGGGAAGATTCATATAGAGGCAGCTTTCATGATTTTAAGCCTCCTCTTTAAGTTGAAGCATTCTTGTTCCTGCTGTTTTAAACCAAAAGGAAGCCTCATTATTCCATAAGCTGAAGGCATGGCAGATAAAATGGAATCATAGCACTACAAGTGTGTTGTATGAAAGGCTCCATGGTGTTGTGATCTTGGCCCACACATGGCACCCCATTACTGTTTCAGTCTCAGGCTATTCCCATCACACCTTCTTTCTGCCTTTTGCCATCTCAGTCCCAGGTTTAACAAAATAAAAGCAAATGGTGCATGCCCGCTACCACTGAAGTCTTGTTCCTGTTGAATCTCAGTTCTGAACTTCTCATTTACCCGATAAGCACTGAGTCATGGCTAGCGATATGTTCCATGTGATTGCAATGATCTCACAGCACTGGGGCCTGCTCACCAGGTGGCATTTTCCTGTTCACAATATTCTTCAGAAGATGTAACCTACATGTTAAAGCACTAAACTAGACTATGGTGTTCTGCTTATAGTCTCTGTGTTGCATAATATAAAATATATTAGGTAATAGTTTTGAATGATGAAAATGCAACATGCTTGTTGAGTCAGGTTTTAAAGCCCATGCATTGCAGTTTGCGGCCTCAGTACAGCACCATAATATCTTAATTATTTGAAATGTTCTACAAGTCAAGATTTTTTTGGGGTGGGGGTTAAATTTCAAGCAGGGAATCACATCTATACAACAGGGGACTCTGTAGTTTGGAAGTTGGGATATTTCTACAAACTACCCTACACCCTAATCCCAACATTCTTAGGGGAAGAGGTTTTGCCAAATGGAATTCTGTGCACCTTGTAACATTTTCCCACAGGTGATCATTAAACCTTTCCCCTGTGAGAGAACTGACTAGGCTTCAGGAAGTTTAAAAATGATACTAGGTTATTGCAATTAATTGATATGAAGAATACAAACCCTATTTTCGATATGTTGTTGTGAAGGAAGGGGGATTATCTCTCACTCAGTGCTGTCTCCTGCCCTCGAATAGGAGATGGGAACTCCCTCCCTTGCTCTTCGAAATCTTGCTGCCACCACCTACTGATTTTAATCCCTTTCTTGTGACTCAGGAGGAAGCCACTGAGGAAGACTCTCTGAACTCAAAGGCTGAATCTCTCTGCAGGCACAACCAACAGGACCGTGGAGAAAGAGTGTGGACAGAGAAGTTCGTTAAGGAAAGCTTTTATTCTAAATAGGCAGTACAATGACAACAGATATCTTGTTTCTGAAGGCAACCCCTTTCAATCATTATTTAGCTGTTACAAAGTTACAGATAAGCCTAGATCATTTCAGGCAAAGTTTTAAAAGAACAAAAACCTCTAACGCAACTAGCTAAAACATTCCTAATCTACTCACATTATTTTCCAGATGCTGGCATGGTATGGGGGAAGGAAGCCAGGAATTTGGGCCTGTTTGGCCCAACCTGCAACTGGGCTTCTGTGTCTGGTTGGTGTTCCTTTCTCTCTCTCTGCCTTATAGTCTCTCAAGTCTTTTTAAAACTTCTTGACCAAAAGATCTCGAAGCTTCCCACCTTTTCCCTCATCCGCTCTTGCTGATTGGGCAATTTTCTCTCATGATTTCTGATGTCCTTCTGTGATGCTGACCCCCAATAAATGTAACCTAAACCCAACACCTCATTAACCCCTTGTTTGCCTGGAGAGAGAATATCCCCCTTCAGCTATGTTGCCTAGATAATGGGAAGGGCCCATTATCACAGTTGGGACTTAGATACACCTTTGGCCTGGCTGCTGTTCCTTCTGACATCTTGTCACCTGCAAGAACATTCTGCTCTGAAGTTCTGCTGAGCCTTTAAAGTTACCTTTTTGGACTACAACTCCTAGAATCTCATAGCTGCCATGGCCACTCAAGGATTTTATAAGCTGTAGTCCAAAAAGTAATTGTTGCCAAACTCCAGTGCTGAATAATAGATTAAAGCAAGTGATCATCTGTTGACACTTCTTTTTAAGATTCTCCATCCTGCCTTCCCACCATATGAATTGCTTTTAATCATAGATGCTGTCTGGCACCTAACTGACATTCTAGATATTTAGTTAGGTGCTGGCTGGCACAGTAGATATTTTTCCTACGTTTTTTGTAGACTGTGCCTGCCTCCTTTTCTGCACGTCTATAACACACGTGATTTCATTTACATTCTGAGCTATTTCTGGGTAACTATAGTATGTTGCTAAAAATTATATCCATCTGATAAGTTGAACTTTAGGTAGTTACCGCTGATAATTCAGCCTATATTTCTTAAAATCACTGCAAGAGACTACCCTTAACATATGTTGTAGATCAGTTAGATAAAAAGTAACAAAGCTGTGAAAAAGGAAGGATTTAGTACTGGTTTAGATATGTGTGTATGGGGTGTGTGTGTGATTTACAATAGAAGGCACTCACTGACCAATTGTTTAACTAGATCACAAGAAACAGAGTATTTGAGTATCAGCATATCTGCTCTCATGCCCGTCCATTAAATGCATGCAGACTCACCAACTGTATTACAGCACAGATTTCAAGATGCTGTAATTCTGTTTCCCATTAAGATGTGTGTCAAAATCTCTTGATGTTTAGCACAGATGGTGAGATTAAAAGGCATGTTCTGAAGCCATGCAAGTCTTTGATAACTGATCAAGTGTTCATATTTATAGAGGGGTTGTGTGCTCTTGCTTTCAAGAATCAACCTTGAAGACTGGCAATAAGAAATCTGTGAAACTTAGTAAGTAGCTTGTATCAGCAGATCTATCCAACTTTATGCTAAAATGACAATTACAGTAAATTAGCATACATCTTTCAATGCCAAAGTGACTACATTCCTTTGCAACATATAGTTTCATTACAGTTTCTCACTGAAATTTCTCTTTAGTTTTATTGCACAGTTACTGCCTTGTTTCTGGACTCCCAGCCCTGGGACCTTCTAATATAGGCTGGGCTAAATGTCACACAGATGTTTTCAGGTGTTTTGGTTCTTCCTTCTGTACTTCTGGGAAGTCTCACAGATGATGTTTGGGATGGGGTTGTGACCTGTGCCAGAGACATTTTCTGTTGACCTTTGTTCCCTCCTTACATTTCTATCCACCAGATTGAACACTGATGCTTCTTTTTCTTTCTGTCTTTTAGAATTATAGTGCCAAAAAGGTTATGGTTATAACAAAAGCTTTTAAAAAGGAGATGCAGGTATTTTGAGAAAGGAGCAAGCGGGGGGATGTCTTGATTCCACCTAGCAATCAATCTATTAGTTTATTTATAATTTCATATTTGCCCCAAATATGGGAGTCAAGGAATTTATGGAGGGGATGGAAAGGATGGAAGGAAAATATATCTGCACCACAGATTAACAACACCACAAGTGTCAAGGAGGTTTCCCACTAACCTTGACTCCTTTATGCCATTTCCAATTGAATATTTCTCCCCCAAGGTTCTAAATACCCCAAAGGCACCAGATTCTCTCTGATCTTGGAAGCTAAGCAGGATCAGCCCTGGTTAGTACTTGGATAGGAGACTGCCAATAAGAACTAAGTGCTGGTAGGCTATGGCCCTTTCCACATGGGGGTAATAAAACGTTTTAGCGCAGTGTAGCGCGATATCTGATGGAGGTCTTCCATACCTTAAAATGCGCTGAATCGTCTTTAATTTCCCAGTTCCACACGTCAATCCTCTCAGAAATGTCTCCAACTGTGCTTGCACGTGCTTTTAAAAACCGGAAAAAAAGTGTTTCTTTTCCCCCTGATCCGCGCAATCACGTCCTTGCTCACTTGTGTGGAAGCGCAGATTCGCGCTGATTCGCCCCTGAGATGAACAGGGGGCGGGCCGTGGGCGTGGACAGCTTCGGCGGTTGGCCCGCCCCACAAAGAGCTGAACGGCGCCATTTTTTAATCCTCGCTAGCGAGAGCCCACAGCAGGAAAAAAAAAAGGTACGCTAAATTGGAATTATTTCTTTACAGTCCATCTTAAAATCGCCTTTTGATGTTTCCGTGGGGATATTGGAGCTTCAGGGGGACTGTGGATTTATTGCCTTCATCTGCGGAGGGGGGCTATCCGGGGTGGGGATGGGGGTGGAGGTGGGGGGGGAATTTCTTGGGAAGTCGCCTTTTTAGTGACACCGCCATTTCGCAACCCACCACAAACCGCTGCATGTGTGAGCCGGGGGGCAAAGGGGGGCCGCGGCGGCGGTGGGGGGGGCCCCCCTTTCCCCCCTGCCGGGGCGCTGAACGGACAGGGCAGCATGGTGGCCGCCAAGGGGTCCCGCGGGAAGCCTCGGAGTAATGGCGCCTTCACTTTGAAGAAGCGCTGCGGGGATATAAATTTTACAGGTTTTGCAAATTGGGATTATTTCTTTAAAACCCCCCCCCCCCCATTGCTACCGCGGATGAAAGTGAAAGACCCACAGCCACCTGGCTTCTGCGGCGGCATTTTGGGGGGGGTTTTTTTAAAAGTCTCCCCAAACTGTCATTTGGAACCCACCACAAACCGCTGAATGTGTAAAGCCGGGGGGCAAGGGGGACCACGGAAAGCCTCGCCTTCACGTTGAGAAAGCGTCGTGGGGGCTACCCTGCTGCCCCCGGGAAAAATGCCCAGAACATGAGGGAAAACGGGGCAGGGGGCCATGTCCTGCATTGGGCAGAATGGCCCCAAATGAGTGTGGTGGGGTGGCTAGCTGGGGGACTGCGAACTCCAGGCATTCAGCCCGACCAGTTATCTCCCCGAACGGCGTGATTGATTTGGCAGTTGGTGTCACTTGAGGCCGAGAGAGTGTGACCCGACTGACATCCCTTGCTCCAACAGAACTAGAGCCTGATTGGTGGGCGGTTGGTGGGGGCCACGACAGGGACGCGGTCTGGAAGGATGGGGGGGGGGGGCGAGTGGGGTGCTCCGGACAGAAAGATGACCATCTGCTTTGTGTACACCAGCCTCCCCAAAACCCACTATTTCCTCGCAGGTGGATCCCCGGTGGCCCGTCCTTCGAGGTGGACAGAAGGATCAGACAAAAAAACCTCCGTCAAAAAACCTCCATCCAGTTCTCCAAAAACCTGCAGCTAAAACTGGTCACCTGGCTTCTCTGTCAAAAGATGCAGTTGCTTCAAGTACTAGCAGGTATAGGGCATAAGCTGTATGGGCACTCCTTCAAACCATGGATTTCAAGGGGGTGGACTCCCACCCGGGGTTTTAAAAATCCTAAGCACCCTGCTTAGCATCCAGGTTTGGCATGGGATTTGGGGCCTGTTCACACAATCTTCAAGTGCTTTCCACACCTGCCTTGCTATGGCAGGTGGATCCAGGTTGAACTGACTGTTTCCCAAAAGGGGTGAATTTGGTTACATGCAACCATTGAAAACAAGTCACAGGATAGCTTAGAAAAATATGTTTTATTAAATAACTAGATATTCCCAACATAACATAAGAAAAAAAGGAAACAGTTCAAAACATCATAGGAGGTTGCCCCTCCTCACCTGTCTCTTTATCTCCCTCAGCTCCCTCCGTATGTCCGCATACGAGTTTTCCAGGACAGCCGACACCTCCAGGAGGCTTCTCTGTGCAGACTCGTCTGTGGGAGGGAGAGTAGATATTAGGATGCCGGGGAAAAGCTTGGTGAAAGCACCGTAGCCAACCTTCCATCATGGCCACCCGTGTTGCTAACTTACACATCTCGGCTGTTTTCCTTTCCAGCGTGGTCATCCCCGCCATCAAGGAGTCCGCGAGGGGAACTCAGGTCCTGGGGGGATGGACCTGGAAAGAAAAGGTGACATTGGCAGCCAGGCACTCCTTGGAGTGGGCCTCCATGTGTGCCCCCCCTTCCGCGGAGTGATTTCTTTATACTTGCCAGCTGTGTGTGAGGATGCTCCAGGAAAGTGTTCCTGTCGCTCCTCTACTGCGGACAGCGTGTCAACTGTGAAAGGAAGGAAACTGTTCAACATCCCTGTCAGCAATTGTGCATCTAATCTCCACATTTTCTCCCACATAGGTGGTTACTGTACCGTCAGCTGCTGGCTCCTTTCCCCTGGCATGTAAATTTACCAGGTCGCCGTGACCAGGGGAGGAACCAGCGGGGCTCTCTGCTTGTGCACCTGTGGCTGAAATAGAAACAAGCGGGAAACAGATGTTGCCCCGAAAACAGATCAACTTCCTAGCTGTGAATAAAGTTTTCACCCCCAAAGTGTTGCACATGTTTTACCATATCTTCCCCTGCACCTCCAACGTCACTTTCCTCCCCAGGGCCCAAGGTGCCCCCCGGGGCCCCCAAATTTTTTCAGGCTCTGGAGAAACAGGAAGAAGCAAAGCTCTCAACCTTTGAAAAAACAGCGGGCAACCTCCGAGAACACACTAGTTCCCCACGTGTTGGCATACGCAGGGACAGGGCGGGGAAAATCTCAGAAGAACTGGAGGTATCACACTTGCCTTCCCTCTCTGGGGTCCCGGCGACATCAACATTCCGCCTGGTGGCACGGCGTCTGGCACCGGGGAAGTGGCACATGCTGCTGTCAGTGTGTGCTCACATAATGGGGTAAACCGGGAAACCCCCCCACCGTTTGATTGACCATCACTTGTTCATTGGGGGGGGGGATGGTTGTCAAGGGTACTCACGTCCTCTTCTGCGGCCACGCCAGGAGGGGCGCCCGGCAGACGTCCACAGCCGCAGCATGGTTCGGAAGTAGGGAGGCTTGGCTGCGGGGGTGGGTGGCCATTGAAGCTTTCCCAGCAGTGGGAGAACCCAAACCTTTGATGGCCTTGAATTTTGAGTTGACCTGCGCAGCCGTCCGGTCGAACCCCTGCCGGGACAACCCCCTGGCTAGGGGTCTTGTAACCCCCTGTAGGGGGCATTTGTACTACGGAGGAGTACATTGACCCCTCCGCACCACTCGACCATAGCCAGCATCTCCCTTGTTTCAAAACGCCCCAGAGGGCACCCTCACGCTCCATCCTCCCTCTCTCTCTCTCTCTCTTTTCTCTTTTATATACTTAACACTCCTATCTCTATCTATCTATCTATCTATCTATCTATCTATCTATCTATCTATCTAATAACAGTATAAAAACAATAAACTCGCATGCTCCTTTTAATCTCCCAATCTCTCCTACCTTCCCCCCCCGCCCAGCCCACAGGAAGGCTGCAGTTCCACCGCCTTCCTGTGGGGGTCCCGCGGCCGATCCCCTGGTGGCCGCTGCGCATGTGCAAAGCGTCGCCGCCGGAAGAAACTGCGCTGGGGCGCCCAAAGGAGGAAGCCATTCCTTGGAACTAGCAACCTCATGGTCAGCCAAACTTTGGGGGTAGAGTTTAGCTGAAGGTGGCTATGGCGACCCAAATGCAAGCCAGGGTGTGTCCAGCCCTGGAGAGGGAGAGGTCAACCCAGGAGAAACAGGGCAAAAGGCGGGGGGGTTGGGTGGGGGACTCCGAGGTAAAGGATCTCCTTGAAGTGTGGGGCGAAAAAGTACCAGGCGGATCTTCAGGAAATTACCAGAATATCGAGATATTTGAAGAAATACCCAAAGGGAAATGGAAAGAAGAGGGCACAAAAGGACAGCAGAGGAATGCCGCACAAAAACTAAGCGGATGCAGCTGGACTACCGTCATGCGGTCGCTGCAAACAAAAGGACGGGCCCTAAATTCCCGGGTTACCCGCCTTATTTTCAGGAGCTGTCGCAATCTTGGG
This sequence comes from Iguana delicatissima, assembly GCA_948472985.1. NCBI lineage: Eukaryota > Metazoa > Chordata > Lepidosauria > Squamata > Iguanidae > Iguana > Iguana delicatissima. Next base: position 725,960 of record CAOKZL010000543.1, on the reverse strand, counting down.
TGGTGACGCGGGTGCACACCCACCAAGGGTCATCGCGAGCCTACAGATTGCAGAGGACGGGGATCACGGAGTGGAGGGGGCTGCAGCATCAGAAGGTAGGAATGTTAAGAGGGGTACCCTCATTTTAGTTTTGTATCACTAACTCATCTATGCATGTAAATTCCACCCATTGTTTCCCTTTTTGTGCTCCAGAGCGTGCCCATAGCCAGGAGCTTTTTGGGGATTCCCCAACCTCTGATGCGGGGGACATCAGGTAAGGCAGGTTGTTAGTGTGTCAACCCAAAAAGCTTCGCTTTATCTCCCTGGGTCGCAAAAAGCCCTTGGGCATGACTGCTCTGAAGTGGAAAGAATGCTTTTGCAATGTGCATGCTACCTACCTTTCAATTCCTGCATCACTACTTACTCACTAACTCAATAGCAAGCCCTTTTGCTCCCCAAAACGGCCAAGTTGTCTGAACTCCTTGATTCCTGTGGGTTTTGGGGATGCTAATGGTGTGGGAGCATGCAGACGGTGCGCAGTATGTGCCTGGTCCCTTCCAGCTGGATATCAATGTGCATAGGTCACTGGGGGGGGGGCCGGAAGGGGGGCCGCCGGGAGCCATGCAGAATGCATTCTCAGCAGACTTGTTCTTTCACACCTCGCAACCTATCCCCCAATGCAGGCATGGACGACACCAGCAACACGGCAGTTCAAAACCTGGGGCATCTAGAGCGGAAAATGACAGCACCACTGGTACAGGTGAGTTTTTAACCACCACCCTTACTCCACATCTTGTCACCATAGCACTAGAGGTGTTGGCCGGAAGGTACAGGAACCTTCCTGCTGGACCTTTTGAACAACAGTCAAGCCTGGTGTCTCACGAGTGAGCATGATTCATGAAACTAGACATACTATTGTTTGCATGCACGGTTCCTGTTGCTTCCCTTTCCCCACACATTTTTCCTAAAGTTAGGTATTCGCTGTGGCTGTCACTCCCCAGTGAGATGTTACACGAGAGGTGAGGTTTCATGGGATGATGAGAGACGTGATTGGTTTTGCTGCTGCCCGGCATGCAGTTTTGTGGGGCCCTCACAGGAATGTCGTGCTACGTTTCAAAAATCACATCCCATTAACCAGCACAAGCACTTCCGTTTCGCTTTCACTCTCCCTAGATGAGGCAAGAAAGGTACACCAGAGGTGACACGCAGCACTACCGCCGGGGCTTTTCTCCCCGGTAAAAACCACGCATGTCGCGCCATAGGACCACTGCAGCGGGGGGGGAGTGAGAACCTTCCCGCTGCTACCATAGCTACCATGGATCTCATACGGGAGCAGCAGGAGCTCAAAAAGGGAAATGCGTTCCAGGGAGTTCCAGCATGAGAGTTCCACAGCGACAGAAGAACGCAGGGAAAAAGCTCTCCCTGCTTAGGGAATGTATCAGGGTTATGTCCGCAATCGCGGATGCAGTGAATGCAAGAAATGCTGCAATCCTCCCCAGGAATGATGGCAGTGTGGTTTCCGAAGAAACTGAGCCCGAACCAGGCCAGAGCCTTGCGATGGGGGGAAGCCCATCAAAACCCCCTCCCAGCAGCAGGTGGCAAGACGACATTTCCCAAGGGTCAAGAGACCCTGCCACAGATACAGCCCTTGAGAAATGCATCCCCCCCCCCTACCTGCCCACCTACCACCTACCCACCTACCTGCCCATTTGGCCCCGTTAACTTTTTGGGAACATCCACGATCTAACTGTTTAAAGTTATGTTTCCTATTTCTCCTATGAAAGGGGATTTCCCAAAACTCTTGTTTTACTTTGAAGTCGTTACTATTGTTTGCCATTCATGTCGTTTTTGTGTTTTTGAAATAATAAAAGCAATCCCTGTTATTTGAGCAACAAAACCAGAGTAAAGTTTATTTGTAATGGGGAAAATATTCACAGAAGGGAGGGGCAAAAAACCTTAAAATTCCAACTTCAAACCAGGGAGAAAATCACAAATCTACTGGACATTGTCCTCGGCAATAAGGCTTGCGATGGCGTTTCTGACAGATTCCCCTTCACGGAGCCTCCTGGCGGAGGAGTGGGGTCGGAAGTCATCCCGTGTTTGTGGGAGACGCAGAGGTGAGGGGGAGCTAGGTCGGGGTGCAGGATGTGGTCCTTGGACTCGCAGATGTTGTGGAGGACCACGCAAGCAGATATAACAGGAAGGTAGTTCTTCGGGGGAAAGGTTAAGGGGGGCTGAGAGGCAGCCCCACCGTGCCTTGAGCCTTCCAAAGGCCCGCTCCACCACGTTCCGACAGTGGTTGAAAACCCTGTTGTAAAAACTTTTGGGTCCATGGCCCCTCCGTATGGCTTCATCAACCACCTTGACAGGGGGTACGCTGCATCTCCGAGGATGACTGGACCAATGGAAACGCCATTTATGGTGATGGTAGGGTTCCCAGGAACATACCGTCCAGCCTCCATGGCGTGCCACAAGGAGGAGTGACGGAAAACAAATGCGTCGTGTGTTTCCTGCCTGTAAAGCCAAGGACAATATCCAAAAACCGTCCTTCATGGTCCACCATCCCCTGCAGGAGAATGGAGAAGGAGCTTTTTGCCCGGGTTTTCGAACTCTTCCCCTCTTCCTTTTGGTGGCCGCACAGGAATGTGCGTACCATCAACCCGCCATGCATTGGGGGGATCCCATGCGATGGAATCCATCCATGACCTGCAATGGGTGGCAACACAAAAAACAAACATTACTCCTTTCATGACCAGTGCAGGGATGGTGGCCGGAAAGGTTTGGGGCCCCGAAAAGGTCACCGGGAAAACTCGGGGGGCCGGGGAAGGACGGAAGGGAGAGAGGGCGGGAGGGGGGGGAAAGGGGGGATGGAGGTGGGGAGGGGGGGCGGTGGGCCGCGGATGGCCCGCGCGCGTGGCGTGGCCAGTGCAGGGATGGTGGCCGGAACGGTCTGGGGTTTAAAGGGGACCCGGGAGACTTCCCCCGGGGGGCCGGGGGGGGACGGAAGGGAGAGAGGGCGGATGGATGTAGAGTGCTCACTCTGCGATAGTCTCCAAGGGAAACGGTGGATGACAGGAGGACCTGCTCTTATCGCCAGACACACCTCAATGACAATCACAGCGACTGTGGAGATCCCCAAGCCGAAGGGTTTTCCCCTTTTCAATATATAAGCGGTGTTGTCAACCACCACACGGTAATCGCCACTCTCCCCCCCCAGATATGGGGTTTACGCATTTCTGTGGCTTTCCTCTCAAGTGTGGGACGCAGACGGTCAGCGATCTCGAAGAGGGTGGCTTTCGTCATGCGAAAATGGTAGAGCCACTGGTCGTCGTCCCACTTAGCAAGCACCTCCTCAGCCCACCATGTCCTCCACATCCTCTCCCTACCCACCACCTTCTGGGGCGTGGGGGACGCCCGAGTGTCCTCTCAGAAGGGGCGCATAAAAACGTCCTCCTCCTCATGGTCGCGATGGAGCCTGGACCTCCTCGGGCCCCCTTTTGGGCCCCTTGTTCTTGCATGGTGGCCACCACTACACCCAGGACCGCAACAAAGGGCCCCAGGAACCTGACCAGGTCATCGAGAACCTCGCCCTCCATCGCAAAGCCACGAACAAGCCAGAAATTCGGCAAAAACAGGAAGCACAACGACCGGCACCAACCAACGCACTAGCCAGAGGTGGGGGGTGGCGGCGAAGGCGGGAGGCGTTGGGGGAGGACCTTGCATACGTGCCTGCATGCGTGCGCATGTACGCACTTGCGCGGGGAAAGTACCGACGCAACGCGCCATTTTTTAAAATCGAAATCAGCCTATCACAGCCATAGTGGGCGGGTTTATGTTAATAGCACGGGTGGTCAGGACGGCAACGTGTGGGTTTTCCCAAAACCCCGCTAAGCCGGATCAAGCATAAGACGTATGGATAGAGGCGGCATTAACGCGGATACAAAAAAAAACCCGGGGAAAAAACCCGGGCCCGGGAAACCCTCACTACGCAAATTCCTCTCCTCGTGTGGAAAGGGCCTATGTTTCAGAGGAAGGAGCTGGCAAAACCACCTCTGATTATGCCCCTTTCCTAAGAAAACCCTATGAAATTCAAAGGATCATCATAAGTTGACAGGCAACTTAAGGTATACCACACACACACTTTGCCACCCTTTCTTTCATTGCTATAGTGCTAAAGTCATATAGTGATCTAGCACTTTGACAGTCACAAAAATATTGAAAATAATCTAAAATGTGAGACAAGAAATGTGGTTATGGGAAAATAACCAGTGGAGAGTGAGGAGGTAGGTACTGAGTTAATAGAGTGGTGAGGGACAGAAGGAAAACACAGCTTAACTGTACCTTAAATGGGAGAAAAGAACAGTTGAAAAGAAGTGTATAGATTGGGGGTTACACTAAACTCCACTGCAACCAGCAACAAGCCTAGGCTGAAAACCCGGTATATTTAAAGGGCAGGAGTGGAAAAAAATTACAAGCTTTATGATCCTGAAACAGAAAGCCCCAGCTTTTAGCAGAACTGCTGGATAGTCTGGAAAAATTTTTAAACCGAAGAACTGCAGCAACAACCCACAAGCTCCCAATACTTTTGTTCCATCTGGAGAAGCTCCTTGTTTATTTAGGCTTCCTTGAAATCCCTGGATGTACAGCAGGAAATATCTTAAAAAATAAAATACTCTAGAGCAAGTCCATTATATCCTTCTGTTTCCCAGCACTTGGATTTTCAGCTGAACTTTCCCCCCACAGGATGTCCTAGTGAGCCATAACCTGAGTGACTAGTTTTCTGGAACCAAATCAGTTGACTAGAATTACAGTTTTCAATTTTTTTTACTTTCAGTATGCCTTTTCATGATCCCATATGCACTGCAGAGAATCCTGGGATCTTTTTGTGTAATCTTTTATGTGATCATGGAAACTTATGATTTCCCCATACAGAACTAAGAATTCGTGGTTGCATGTTGCAAACGGGGGGTGATGCCGTGAGTCACCTGGTCCGAGGAAGTTCTTATGGTAGGAAATTTTTGTTCCAAGCACGGAGTTTGAAAAACACAGGATGGGAATATCCTTATAAAATGCAATACATTTCACAAGGTGTTAGAACTGTCTAGGGGGCATGCTATAAACCCATTATAAGCATAACCAATATTGTGGCACCTTAAAGACTTAAAAGGTTCTTTTGACATAAGCTTTCAGAGGCAGCACCCTACTTCTAGGATGACAACTGAATGCTGTCTGTATTGAAGGTTTGGCCTGGAGGACACCAAAGCTTATACCAAATAAAGTTTGTCAATTTTTAAAGGTCCAAAAACCCCTTTATTGAAACAGAGGGGAACTTGTGACCACATCTCCCAGAACCCCTAAATAACACAGCCAATAGTGGAGGATGCTGGGAGCTGCATTCCAGCAATATATAGGGGGCCACAAGTTGCCCACCCTCCATTATAAGCATGAAGATGATGAGTTTTTTTCAGCTTTGAACCCAAGAAGAAGCAGCTCCTAATTATTGAACAGGTCTCATGCAGCTCATGTCCTTAAAATCAACAGACAAGAGAACTAATTTTTAGCTGGCCAACTGTGCTTCCTTCTGGAAAAGGGGTCATTTTTTTAAAATAGTGATCCCGGTAGAACAGATTCCACATGATCAATCTATATGAAGTTTTCCACTGCAAAATAGATTTTAAAAGAGTAGCCTTTAGGATAAGCTGGGCAACTGTGGGCTTTTTTGTTTATATTAAGCCAGTGATTATTTATCACAGAATGGCCACCATCCTGTTAGTGTCATACAGATGTGCAAGTCCAGTGTACACTTGTATATGTCCTTTTGGGGGGTTTTTACAGAGGGTGGTGTTCTCCCCCTACAACAACCAAAGCCTATCCCCTAGGATGCAGTGGGTTCCTCCTTTATTTAGTGGTTAGTGGAGAGTAGGAGTGGTTGGGGGAAGCATCCCCATAGTCAGACACTGAATGGTTACATCATCTGCTGATATCTCCAGAGGACCCCAGCAGACTTCAGAAGATGGTATCATCTGTGATGTCATATCAGGATGTTTTTGTTACCAACAAAACTTTTGTGGATGGCTAGTGTTAATAATATAATTGTCACCATCATTACTTTGTGCATTTAATTTCCTTCTGACGTCATGGTCTACAATACCATCTCAAGGACACCTGTATGTATCCATGACACTCAGTATTACATTATGAATCTGATGAAGGGGCCAACAGCCCACAAAATCATGTTAAAAGGCATTCATTAGCCTTTTAAAGTGCAGCAGGTCTCTTTGCTCTGACTGAACAAAGTAATGAACAAGAAGACTGTATACAGAGATGAAACAAAATAGCCAACCAAGATTTTATTACCACAGTAGCTAATTTTCTGAAGATATTGACATAAGCCTTGAGTCAAAGAGAGGGCAGGCATGTCTGATACAGAGCCAGATGGTTAGCAAGGGCTTTATTTCTTTACAGTCATTTTTGCTTGTTAAACTGGGTGGTACAAACAGTGAAGTTCTAGTTAGAATCATACAGTTGAAAGAGACCATACGGGTCATCCAGTCCAACCCCCTGCTATGCAGGAATACCCATCAAAGCATACCCAACAGATGGTCATCCAGCCTCTGCTTAAACACCTCCAAAGAAGAAGCCTCCACCACACTCCAAGGCAGCATATTCCGCTGCCAGACAACTCTGACCGTCAGGAAGTTCTTTCTGAGGTTCAAGTGGAACCTCCTTCCTTGCAGCTTGAATCCATTGCTCCTTGTCCTAGTGTCTGAAGCAGTGGAAAACAAACTCGCTCCCTCCTCGACATGACATCCCTTCAAATATTTAAACATGGCTATCATGTCCTCTCTTAACCTTCTCTTCTGCAGACTAAACATACCCAGCTCCCTAAGCCTCCTCATAGGGCATGGCTTCCAGACCTTTCACCATTTTGGTCGCCCTCCTCTGGACATGTTCCAGCTTGTCCATATCCTTCTTGAACTGAGGTGCCCAGAACTGGACACAGTATTCCAAATGAGGTCTAACCAATGCTATATAACCATTATAAGCATAACCAATATTGTGGCACCTTAAAGACTTAAAAGGTTATTTTGGCATAAGCTTTCACAGGCAGCAGCCTACTTCTAGAGTGACAACTGAATGCTGTCTGTATCTGAAGGATTGGCGTGGAAGACACCAAAGCTTATACCAAATAAAGTTTGTCAATCTTTAAGGTGCCACAAGAACCTTTTCATTGTAACAGATGGGCAACCTGTAATCACATCTCCAGAAGCCCTAAATAACACAGCCAATAGTGGAGGATGCTGGGAGCTGCGTTCCAGCAATATACAGAGGGCCACAAGTTGCCCACCCATCCATTATAAGCATGAAGATGCAGAATAGAGTGGTACCATTACCTCCCTCAATCTAGACACCATACTCCTATTGATGCAACCACGAATCGCATTGGCTTTCTTGGCTGTCACATCACACTTCTGGTTCATGTTCAGCTTGTGATCTACAAGCATGGCACTCTCCCTGCCAAACAAAGATAGACTATATGTGGATGCTCTGTAGATTTTTGGAAGGGATCTCGACCAGCTCTGCACACCACCCCTGCGATCTCCAGATCAGACCAGATCAAAGCTCCATTTGAAAGCCTGGAAGCATCCCTGCCAGTCAGTGTAGACAATACTGAGCTAGATGGACCTATAGCCTCCCTTGGTATGAAGTAGCTTCTTGTGCTCCTTGATAGGCCAAAGAGAAAAGTAAAGGAAGTAAAATGATTAGTTCCAGTACATGTGTGTGCATGCATATGCACCATATGTATAAATGTCTGTGTTTGTGTGTACTAATAAATGCATAATCTTTTCACAAAGCTTAGAAAGGTTTTTTTTAAAAAAAAAATTCCCAGAATTTCCACCTGAGCATGGCCCCTTTTCCAAGCATTGCCTTTTCACCTCATGTAGGCCCATCTTTCAAAATGGCCAGCTTTCAAAAAATAATAGAATTAACATCAAAAAGGTATAGCCATCATAATGTCACAGTAGTTTTCCATATATAACAGTTTTCAAAATTTGCCACAGTAGAGAGCAGTTGTAATTCCAGGATATTTTATTCTTTTTCTTTTTAACTAATGGAGATTTCTAAAAATGTGCATGCAATATCCATAGAACATTCTAGCATCTGAGGGATGGAGCTTTTATAACTTATGTGTCTATATCTCCATATCTGATGGCCTTTGGTAATTTCCTCCCTAAACATATAATCATTTAAATTTGTTCCTCTTATTCATCTTGCCATAACACAAGCTGTTGCAGCAAATTAAATTTAAAGTGCCTGAGAGACTTGTGTGTGGAAGTTGTAAAACTGGAGACAAAAGAGCTAGATTGAAGATACTACTTCAGGAAGTAGTAATTTGGGTTAATTAAGATTTCCCCTTTAAATCAGTTTTGAATAGCTGTCAGCACATTAAAAGATGACCTCTCTTCTCTGCCACGGAGGCACAAACAAATATTTATTCCTGGCATTTATCTGACACAGGCAGATTTTCATTATGTGAGTGCAGCGAAACTGAAGAGTTGCCCTTTGAAGTTGTTTGACATATTACTGAATTTGTTCACCCTGGACCAAATGACTGATAGAACGGGGTCTATGGCTGCTCTTCTGGTGTCTCTGGGGACCAAGGTCTGCAATAAGCATACACTTGGCACAGCCTAGCAGCCAAAATAAACCAGATGGGTCTGGTTAGCAAGCCTTGTTGCTGCCATGGGAAAGCAAGGCAATTGCATAAGTACCTGGGAGCCTCACCGACTCAAAGCAGCTGCCTCTGAAATATTAATATTGAGTCTGTGGCATGAATAAGGAATATATGCAAAAACTGTCAGCATATCTAAAGTGTGCTTTTAGACAGATCAAATGATCAAGGAGAACTCCCCTCACACACTGTTATTGTGTTACAGTTTGGGAGCTTTATTTTGGGGAGTTACAACAGCTCTGCTGGCCATGGGAATCTGAGAAGATGCAATCCACACAAGTAATTTTTCAGCTCCAGTCATGCTCCAACAATGGCACAAGAAAAAAATATATTAGCAGGCAAAGAAGTGACAATTGGGTGGGGCAAGCTTTGCTGCAATGTTAGATTACGCAATATAAACTAAAAATATATTTCACAATAATATTTCCGTCCTATACGTGTTTTCACCAGAATAAATCCCATGGATTTTAATGTAGTTTGTCCTTTTAAGCCTGACAGCTTAGGATCTGCAGTTCTATTTTAATTTCCAGTTTATGAGTCACTTATAACTTCTAAGAGATGTTAACATGATTTTGGTTGTGCATCTTTCCTGATTAATAAATTATCATGGAAAAGCTGTTGTATTTGGCCTCAAGAAATATGCATAGGACAAGCTTGTCACCTTGTTCCCCCCACTCCCCAATAGCAGTTGTGTGACAGGATATCTTTACCTCTGTCAAGTTTCGGAAAGAACCAGCCCTGAGCCCATTGTGATCCACAGTGAGCCCGTTACAATTTACTTTTCACATATGTTGATTCACGACAGTAAAAGAAAGCACCTTGAGTGTGGGCAAATAAAGTAAGCAACCTGACTATGTATCTGTATCTGTATATATTTAAGGCATAAATCCACACATTTATTGACTCTTGGACCACCAGGGCCTCAGAGACAATGTACAATGGGTAAAAACAGGTGAAGTCAATATATAGTAGAAGAATGTGGGACGGGGTCTTCTCAGCTGTGGCACCCCAGTTGTGGAACACCCACCCCTTGGAGGCCAGATTGCTGCCAATGCTTCGTTCTGGCACCAAAAAAAATGTGGCTGTCTATGAAAAGTCTTTGGGGCATGCGTGATTCACTCCAAAATAATTATGCAAATATTTTTAAACTGTTTTAACCTTTACAAATTGTTTAACTATTTAGCATTTTAATATGCTTACTCTGCTTTGCACTCCTTAGAGTAATTCAGGATGGGAAGGTAATAAATAAATAAATTAGGGAGAAGGCTTGCATGGGCACCAAAGTTTACATAAGGGCCTTTCCACACTACACTGTTACAATGCTATTATTCCAGTTTCAACATCCTGTGGAATTCTGAGGTTTGTAGTTTAGTGAAGTCAAAGAATTCTCTGGCTGAGATTCTTAAATGCCCCTCCCTAAACTGCAAACCCCAGGATTCCATAGGATGCTGAAAGTGGAATAATAGCACTATAATAGTGTAGTGTGAAAAGGCCTTTAGTTTAAGTACCAAAACTCACCACCTTGAAACCTATTGTTGAAATACACAACTATATGGCAAAGAACCACAGGGCTTCTGCTGTTTTAATAGTTAAAACTTAAGCAGTTTTAATAGTTTTAATAGCTTTAATGGTTAAATTTTAAGCAGCTTTGAAGGTCTTAGAAATAGGGTAGTCTTGGGGGAAGATGCTTCTCTTTCCCAGACTAGCCAGCCTGATAATAATCAGCTACCTTGAGGAAAATAACTGTACATCAGGGTACATACCAGAGAGGCCAAGTTGCTCCATGACAGAAAAACAAATCTGTCAAATGAAGCAAAACCAGTTTTGTGATCAGAGTGGAACAAATCTGATCCACCAATATGGAGACAGCACTGGGCCTGCCAAAACCAAAAGTAAGGGAAACGTACTGCATTTCTCTTACAGCTTCATTGGTGGCAGCAGGTGATTGTCAGTGGGGCAGCGAGTCCACCCCAAGGTTTACTCTGAACTTCAAAGGAACTACTTGAAGTGCTCAACCTACTTTGGAGATAGAGGCCATTTCCACACTAGCCTGTTACAATGCTATTATTCCAGTTGCAACATCCTGTGGAATTCTGGGGTTTGTAGTTTAGTGAAGTCAAAGAATTCTCTTACTGGGATTTCTAAATGCCCCTCTTGAAGTTGCAAACCCCAGGATTCCATAGGATGTTGAAAATGGAATAATAGCACAATAACACGCTAGTGTGGAAATGGCCAGAGCTCAGCAGCTTGGCTACCTCTTCTGAAGCTCAAATTAAACCCTGAATAGAACTCCCCCCCTTAAAATCAGAGCCCCCAGCAATCTGTGGTTAGCAGTCACAGGTGTATGTCTCATTGGACCCAATCATAACTAAACACTCAAGTCAGGGGAGACCTTTTTGCTGCTGCCCTTACCAACTCTTGTTCTCTGGGTGACAGTTTGGGAAAGGGCCTAGGCTTCCCCAGCTGGTGGGACTCACACCAGTTTTTCAGAGCTAAAGTTTTTCTTGTGATTGGAGAAAAGCAGGTCAGTTCAATTGATATAGGTATGAATTAGAAATAATAAAGTAGAAATAAAGTAGAAGCTGGGGCTTAGGTCGGAGGAACGGAGAAAGATTTAAGAAGGGTAAAAAGGTCACGAGAGCCAATGTATCACGTAGCTAGGATGTTGATCACGTAGCCAGGGTGTTGTTTATTGACTGGCTGCGGTAATTGCAGATTGTTGATGAGCACTTTCCGGGGTCTGAGTGCGGGGGTAATTAGCTAGTAACAGCATGTGGTATTTGTGACCCCAGAGGGGCGGACCAAGACATGCCTGCGATCTTTGCCTGTGATCTTTGTGTATGCTGTGAAATAAAAGAGCTGTGAAACTTGAATTCAGGGCTTTTGGTCTTTTGGAGACATCCGCTGTGAAACTTGAATTCAGGGCTTTTGGTCTTTTGGAGACATCCAGCCAAAAGCCCGCGCGTAATAAATTACTCTTTTTCTTGCTCTGTGGTCTCTGTGTTCTCTGGGCTCCTGCAACACAATCATACCTGATACATATTCATCAGAGTTTGGAAAAGTTACTGTTTGAACTCCATGGCCTGGAATTCCCTATATCGTAGAAGAGACTGGGAACTGTTGCCCAAAGAGTAACTTTTCCAAGCTTTTAAATTTATTAAGACATTCCAACAGACCTTTTTAGTAAGTGTCTTTAAACAGTGGCATCTAATGACTCTGATATTTGTGGTGAGAATAATCCACTCTGGGTTTTAGTTTGATTTATTGATAAGCTAGCTAAAGTGGTGAGCCCCTCCCCAGAATAGGGGAATCAGCATCTTGTATAGCTTTTTTAAAGTCTGGACTAAATCACAAAGCAGATTCATTGCTCTACTGACACTGGAGCCGCCAGAGGCCGCTGTCTGTAGCTTCACTTCATGGGTGGGCAAAGCGCAGCTTGTGAGCCACAGCCTTCCAAGGCTTAGAAAGGTCCTCTAGTGGATGTGGAGAGCATTTCCACCAATCTTTTAGCAATATTTTTCAAACTGTTTTTGTCCTTCCAGGGCACAGGGGACTTTTTACCCCCTCCCCCCAGGGCCAATTTAGGCACATGAGAGGCCTTATTTGAAACAGGAAATGACTTTTACTCCCTTCCTGTTATTATGAAAGGTCTCTTGTGGATCTAAAATAGCTGAGAAAAATCAATTTTCCTTCTAAATGTCAAGACTTAATCTATAAGCCTGTACATATTTCTCTGGAACTAAGTCCTTTTGAGCATCATGAAATTTACTTCTGAATCCTATGGGAGACTGTGCTGTTACACTGTGACCCTAATAACATTTGCAAGAGCAGGAATGGGAATCTTGTAGCCCTCCCGATGTTGTCAGACTGCAATTCCCAACATCCCTAGCCAGCATACCTAGTGGTAAGGGATGCTAGCAACAGCAGTCCAGCAACATCTAAAAGGTCCCAAAAAAGCTTAAACTATTTTGACTCTCCCTCCCTCCTTCCCTCCCTCCCTCTTTTCTTTCTTTTTTGCAGGGATGGAGCTGTCTATAGGTGCAGCCCTCCAAGGTCTGGGGGGCTAATGCAGTTTTCCAGAGTTGCCCATCCCTGCTTTATAGCCATGCCTGCTCAGTCCTATGCATGTTCACTTGGAAACAACTCCCTTTTTGTTCAACAAACATGTGGGAGATTATGCTGTTACATTGCAATCCTAGTAACATTTACCAGGGCAGGGACGGGAATCTTGTGGTTCTCCAGTGTTGTTGGACTACAGCTCCCAACAACCCTAGCCAGCATATCTAGTTGTTAGCACCATGAACTGGCCTGGCCTTTGGTAGCCTTTAGATATCATTTTGATATCACAATTCGGCCCTGCTCTGCCACCAGTCAAGTGTTTGTGAGGCCACCGAACAAGCGCGAAGCTAGGCATGGCTATTAGTCACATTTGTTTACCAAGGCAAGCCAGATACTGCCAGATCTGCTTTAGGGGACCTCCCGAAACAAACACCTTCATTGCAGATGCGTACTAAAACAAAGAGACCTCTGCCCCGAGAGAGCACCCTGGCGAGCTGAGTGCTTAACTGCCGAGCTAGCCGCATCTACATACTGGCCATACTATTGTCAATTTGGTCCATAACTCAATCATGTAAATCCTGACCTTTCGGAGACATCGTCTCCAGTCTGAAACTCATTGTTTTCGCCCAAGACCAGACTAGCCCACGGTCATTCCTTCCCCTATAAAAATCCCCAGTTCTGAGAGCTCTTTGGATCTCTCGCTGGAACACTCAGACTTCATTGAACTTCCGCCCCACCTTGCTGCCGCTTCTTCTGCGAGCTCCCCTCGGCCGCCATGCCAGGTTTCCTTCTCTCCAACTGGCTTCCTTCAGGACTGCGAGATTGGTGACGTATCACCCATTCCCCCAAAACTCTATTTCCTATTTCTAGTTAGCAAGTGTGTTTGTGTTTTTCTTAATAATTGCTTAATAAATATCATTGCTAGTTTGAACTATTTTGTCTACTCACTGACCTGACGCTGTATACATAGGGCAAAAGATCCCTGCTAAGTTACCCTGCCTCTCGTTAGCCAAGAGAGTGCTCCAGGTAATTTCCTCATCTTGTTTAGTTTGCGTGGTTGTTTGGGTGCCCCTCCTGGGACCCCCAACTCACAGGGTAACATAGTGGTAGAGAAGGCTAGCAACTACAGTCCAGCAACATCTGAAGATTTGCACCATTTTAACTTCTCAGCAAAGGCAGAAGTGGTGGTGGTGGTGTTTTCAAGTCATTTCCCATGTGTAGCAACCCTAAGGGGAACTTATCACGGGGTTTTCTGGGGCTGAGAAGGTATGACGTGCCCAAGGTCACACAGTGGGTTTCCATGGTTGGGTAGGGAATTGAACCTTGGTCTCCAGGATTGTAGTCCTGTGCTCAAACCACTAAACTACATTGGCTTCCTTACTCCCAGGGAAATGTGTGTAGGATTATGGAATTACAGAGTTGGAAGAGACCCCAGGGCCATCCAGTCCAACCCCCTGCCATTCAGGAACCCACATCAAGGCATCCACATCACAAAGCAGATGGCCATCCAGCCTCTGCTTAAAAACCTCCAAAGAAGGAGGCTCCACCATACTCCGAGTCTTGTAATTTAACAGGAGAAGTAATTTTTATATAACTACATATGTTTCCCGCTCCTCCTAGTGCAGGGTGAGGGGTTAGGTAGGCTTTTAACTTTTTATAACTGACAGCTGATGTTTTCCTTGAGTGTCGCAGTTCCTTGAGTGCTGCTGCTGCAGCAACAACAACCACCACAACCACACATAGCTAATTTAATCTTGATTCCTGGGCAACGTCAGGAAATGTGCTTGGTGAAACAGCTAATTGAGTTTAAAAAGAAGGCCAGGCAAGCAATATTATAACTACTCTATTAGATTTGCTCTAATTTGCTGGTTTCTTCATCTTCTCTTATGGTTCTTTATCAAAGAGGGTTAGCCTTTGATGTTGCCTTTTCCAGTGTGCCCATTTTTACTCATAAAACATCTGTTCCTCAAATGAGCAGAAAACTAAGGAGACCTTCATTAGAAAATAAATGTCCTTCACAGGGATTTAGCTAAGGGCAAACATACTATATCTCAATCAGAACAATAGCATTTTGTTAACAAACAGGAGAATAAATACAAAGCTTGGAAAAATTCTTTCTAAGATTAAAACTCACAGAATACCCCTGCTAGCATGTTGTAGTCCAAAAAAGGTAACTTTTTCAAACTCTGTGTACATGCAGTGTTTCCTCTCCCAGGGAAGTAGGACCAACAAAATAGCTGCATAAAGTTTGATTGTGTACAACAGTACTTGTATAGGGTCATGGGATTTGTAATAAAAATAAAATGTTATCAAAAGCAGTGTTACTGGATAAATACAAATGGGATGTGATTCTGTTCAAGGTTTTTTTTCCAGCCAATTACCCATTCTTGTTCTTTCAATGTTATTCCATTCCATATCTCCTTCTCTTAGGCCCTTTTTGCATGGTATTTGCCATGCGAAAGGGCGCCTGGAGCGTCACGCAACTGTGAGGAGCAATCTGCATAACACACTCACAGTTGTGTGATGCTTCAGGGGCCGGCAGGTGCCAATTGTGCACCTTTTCATTTTTGGCTGGAAGCCCATAATGATGCACAATTGCACATTGCTCCCGGGCCCTGCGCACACTTACCTGGCATGCAGAGTCTCTGAAGCCGCGCCGGTCGTGCTTCCTGCCCCAGCGCAACCTGGGAAACTCCCAGGCTGCACTGCGGAAGGAAGAGGGGGGCTTTCGCATGATCAGGCAGCTCGTGCAGAGCTGAAGCAGCAGGGACGCAAGAACCCCTCGCTGGAGGCTGCTCGCACGACCCCGCGCCCCAGCACCGGAAAAAAGTAAAGTGCGGAAAGGGCCTAGTTTTCCATCCAGCCTCTACTCCCAGCCTCCCAAATCTGTCAGTATTCTATAGCCATTCAGCATCCCCAGTCCTTTGAGGGCTGGTTTTCGGGTGTCTCTAACTCACTGTAGGGCTTTTTTCCCCCTTAACATTTATTCCTGTTCTGTAAACCTGAGGGCTTTATCTCTTTCTGCTCATCTATCTACTCTGACCTAACTTCAGTTACTAATCTCAGCGAGAGTAAAAAAATAATAGAATTTATATAAGTTTTGGTTTATCAAGTTCCTACTAAACCAATGGGGCTAGTCTACTGGCGGAGGGTAACTATCAGGGAGACAAATGCAGACATTGTCCCTCTAGATATGAATTCTGCTCCTTCATCAGTTCCCAAATTTCTAGCAGTGCAAAGAGTGAGACTGGCCATTTCTGCACTAGACTGTTATAGTACTATTATTTCACTTTCAACATAGGCCCCTCCCTAAACTGCAAACCCCAGGATTTCATAGGATGTTGAAAGTGGAATAATAGTACTGTAACAGTCTAGTGCAAAAATGGCCTTTGAAAACAATTCCTGCCTCAAAGTCTTCTATTTGCTATGTTCGCATTTCCTTGGAAACTTTGCCTGTCCCTTTTCTTTGGAGGCCCAAACTGTATTTCTGAATGTTCAACTGCGGTTTTAATTTACTGAACTGCCAGAAAATTTGGAGATTAAAGGAAAAGTTCATCTGGGGGTAGAATTCCTCCTTGGGGAGCAATGCTTGCATTCTGCCTCCCACCTACAGCTATATCCCTGCCTAGTCTAGCTGTGAGTAACAGTTGAGTTCAGACCTTTGTTTTTTCCATTAGAACCCTAAAATCAACCAAATGGGGGAAAAAGATGTTAACTTAAAATTAAACATTCTGAATCTAGGAATTTTTTATACTAGAACTGATTGGAATCCATGGTTCCTGCATGTACAAGAACCATGTTTATCGTTTATATTTTGTTTTGTTTAAATTTTTCCATTTCAGCAGTATAGTGTTAAAACACTATGAAAGGTTATTTCAATTTTGCTGTTGTTAAACAACAGAAAAATCATAAATCTTTGCTCACTGACTGTAAACTGTGCAGAACTCTACTAGTCACTGGGGCTTTAGCTTTCCCCTGCCTCTGGTGTAGCTAAAATATCTTTATGGATTTTGTACACATGGCTCCCTCTGGTGGTAAAAGCTGTTAAGAGAAAGAGTAATAACGAATTTTGAGAAGCAGAATGATCAGCGCATATGCTACTTATGTTTTTTCATTATTTTTTATGAGTAGGTAGTCTGTGGGAAAGCTTCTGTATGAATCAGGGGCCCTTTCACACCACACACTACACTATACTACTTCAGCCATTTCTGCACTAGCCTGTTACAGCACTATTATTCCACTTTCAACATCCTATGGAATCCTGGGGTTTGCAGTTATGGGAGGGGCCAGAAGCCACTCCTGAAATTGCAAACCCCAGATTCCATAGGATGTTGAAAGTGGAATAATAGTGCTATAACAAGCTAGTGCAGAAATGGCCTATGATTCCATAATTAACTGCCATGGCTACATCCTATGAAATCCTGGGGTTTGTAGTTTGGTGAGCCCCTAGAGCTCTGGCTGAGAACTCTAAACACTCCTCTTTAAACTGCAAATCCCAAGATTCCATAAGAGGTTGCCACAACCATAAATGTGGAATCATAGGGCTATAATTGTGTAGTGTGAAAGAGCCTCAGATTGTAGAGTTGGGAATGTTCCTTTTGTTTCCGTCTCCCAGCACAGACTTTATCTAAACCCACTGGCTGCCTGAGAGAGAAGTGATCTGTGAGGTTTTCCATTATCCCATTGCTTTCACCAAATGTGAGGGCTTCCACCTATCCTTCTACTGCCACCAAGTGTGAAGACTTCTACCTAATTCTTTACTGCCACCAATTGTGTGGACTTCTACTTATCCTAACCCCTGCCACTAAATGTAAGAGCCTTCCTTTATCCTCACCTCTGTCACCAATGTGAGGACTTTCTTCTGTCCCATTGCTGTGGCCACTAACTGTGGGGACCCCCTAGATGCCCTTGTGGTTCCTGTGTGAGATTTTATTTATCTTGTCTCCCCACCAACACTCTTTATTAACTGCTGTCACCATAGATACTGTGTCTGAACTCAACCCTTCCAATATGAAGTGTTCTTGGAGGCTGAAGTATGTAATACAAAAAATTATTTATTAAACAGAAACTGCACAGAAACATCACAGAGACCACATCTCTCTCAATCTCCCTCTCACTCATATCCTAACTAATTCTAATGCTAACTCTCTTCTGTCTCTGACTCTAACTTTCCCAAACACTCAGATTCCTAGATTCCTAGACCATTTCTGCACTACACTGTTATAGTGCTATTATTCCACTTTCAACATCCTATGGAATCCTGGGGTCTGTAGTTTCAGGAGGGGCATTTAGAATTCTCAGCCAGAGAGCTCTTTGGACTCAGTAAAGGACAAACCCAAGGATTCCACAGGATGTTGAAAGTGGAATAATAGCACTATAACACTGTAGTGCAGAAACAGTCTCTGTGTGTGGATGCTACAATTTTACTGTTCTGGTCATGTTTTAAAAACGATTGTATATTATTTTAAAAAAAATTGTGTTCGAATATGCTAGTTTATGTAATTGGTTTTTTAAAATAGATTTCAATTTATGTTGCTGTTGCATTCCTTCAAATCATTTCTGATTTAATGGTGATGCTAAGGCAAACCTATCATTGGGTTTTGTTGGCAAGATTTGTTCAGAGGGCATTTCCCATGGCCTACCTCTGAGGCTGAGCAAATGTGACTTGCCCAAGGTCACCCAGTATGTTTTCATGTCTGAAAGAGGATTTGGATTCTGTTCTCCTAAGTCCTACTCCAACACTCAAATGCTATATAATACTGTTTCTCTTAATTATGGTGACGTTATAAGATTTTCTTGGGAATTTATGTTCAGAGGAAGTTGTCCTTATCTTTCTCTGCTGCTGAGAAAGTCAGACTGGAATGAATCTGGAGTTTGCAAGATTTTAAGAGGAGATTTCCTATTGCCTCCCTCTCTGGCTGAGAGAGTGACAATCCCCCAAGGTCACTCAGTGGCTTCCATGGCTGTGCAGGAAGTAAATCCTGGCCTCGTGGAGTCCTAGTCCAACACTCTGGGCACAATACTGGGCCAGCTCTCATTCATTCTCATTCATAATTTATGTAGCTGTTGAATTAGTTGTGAGCCACCTTGGGCTTCATTTGGGAGAAAGGTGGTGTAGAAACAAATAAATGAAATGGGGCTTGATTTCTTCTTGGATATTGGACTAGATTTCTCTTGGTTCCCATTCCAACTCTTGTTGTAAGAGCCCCACACCGAGGCAAAAATACTTGGGAGGGGGCTTTAGGGGAGCTTTCCAGGATGAGGCTTCCCACCCAACCCACCCTTTTCCAGGTGTTTTACTTCAGTGTAAGAGCCCCACACCGAGGCAGAAATGCCTGAGGAAGCGAGGGGGCATTGGTGAAGATTTCCAGGACAAGGCTTCCAACCCACCCCACCCTTTTACAGGCGTTTTGGTTAGGTGCAAAATCTATTTACCTTTTTCCCCAAGAAACCACTAGATTCCCTCCTAGGAGTGTCTACTGCACGTGCTCTCTTCACTCTGGAGTAGCCAGGGCAGGTCATGTGCTCTCAGTAATTAGGGCACCTGCTTTCTGTAGGCAGAGTGAAGAGCTGCCCACTCTCCCTCATCTGCTTTCCACAGCAGCAAAATCCTCCCACTCCAGCAGGGCTTTTTTGCACCCCCCCAAAAGTGGCACCTGGGGTACATGCCTCCCCACCCCACCCTACCCTAGATCCGCCTCTGCTTGTACCTGATCTTCACAGACCACCCTCTCATCCCTGTTCAACTGTCCTACCCCAGACTTTTTCAAAATGCCCTCAACCATTCCACCAGTCAGCATGCCCTCCCAACCTTCCATTCTTCTCATCCCTTATCTTATAACATCTACTACACAGTGCATACATAAGTATACTTTATCTTACTTTATTTCATAAATGCAACAACATCCCCCTCCAGGTCTATAACATCACATGATCCTTTGCCAGTTAGGAGAGGTTCCAGGCTCAGAAGTGTGATTGTTCTGGGCTATAGCTCCTAGAAACCCCCAGCCACTATATTTGGTAGGCATGACAGCTGAGGGATTCTGGGAGTTGCAGTCCAAAAAGTAACATTGCCAAATTCTGAATCGCCCCAAATGGCTCCTTTCTTCCCAGAGCAACCATGTGGTACTTAAATTAGCTGGTGTTCATATACTCCAGTCTTCTTCCCCGCATCTCATGGCTATCAAATTGTATGCCATTAAACTGTGAGTATGTTGGGAGAAATGTGGTATACTGTTAAATCAGGGATCACAAACCTGTGGTCCACCAGACATTGCTGGACTCTTAATTTCTATCATCCTCAGCCAAAATAGCCAACGGTCAGGATTTTTTTAAAAAACAGATTTTTTATTTTGAAACATCATAATATGTACAAAACACTATGGAAATTTACAACTAGAAGATGAGAAGAGAAATCCAACAACACAGGAAATGGGGGGGCAGTGGAGGAGGATAGAGGGAATGGAAAGTAAAGTAGTTCCGTGATTAAAATTAAGGCAAAGTCAATGATAACCATGTTGGAGGTAAGGACAAAATCCTTGTTATTTCTGAGTCTCTTAACTTTATGTGACCACAAGTTATACTCTCAGCTGATATCCATGTCATGGAAGTATAAAGTTCCTATCACAGATATGGTGTAACTTAATCCAGATGGAGATTGGTTTTTAGAGTATCTTTCCAAAAGTTCATTTGTTATCTTGGTGATTCTGTTCTGTTGATGGTGTTGAGAAACGTGGACATTTGTTAGCATATTCAATAAAGTTCAGCCATTTTGCATTGAATCTGAAATGTTTGTCTGTTCCATTTATTGCTTCATCTTAGAAATTAGCTTTTCGAAGAGTGTGGTAGCTTTTCCATTTGCTTGATACTCCCAATCCTGTAGCTGTCAAAAGGATACTAATTAAGTCTCTGTGTGTTATCTCTAAAGATTTAAAGTACTAACAGCTGACCACAAAAGGAAATGAATTGATTAGTGATAACCCCTGTTTTTTGCAGAACCTCCAGCCAACCTCTGTTCCTGGAACACTCAAATGAAAAATGTCTTCTTGGAACCCTCTAACCAAAGAGCCATACTGCCCACACTCCCCTAAGCAGATCAGGAATAATGGCAATTGTAGTCCAGAAACATCCAGAAAGATACATGTTTTCCCCTCCTGTCATTAAAAAATAAATAGCACCAATAATTCAAACTATAAGTTCTATTTAAGTGTTGTTATTATGTCGTATTACTGGCCTCTAACAATATGGAGATTCATCAATAGGAAGGTATGGAGGACTGAATGAGATGCTTCTGTCCACTCCAGTATCTTATTATTACTATTGTTTTTCATATTGCTCTATCTGCATACATGGCGCTTTACAAACAAAACGACCAAAAACAGTTGGTCCTGCCAAATGCCTACCATCTAAAATATATGTATACATGCACACAGAGAGAGATCTCGCAATCTAATAGGAACCTCTTCCTACCACAGCCAGCCCTACCATTAAGCAGAGTTGAGTTGCGGCCTCAGTTAGCAGATTTTAGTTGTCATAAAAGGGCAACATGTGCCCAGTTCTTCATTTTGAGATTAAGATATTTTTAGTGGTTGGGAGAAGAAAATCATGGGATCTTCTGCCTCACACATCCAAATAATTTTGCTGTCTTTGGGTACTATTCACGGGGAGTATAAAACAACATTTTCCGATTTCCTCATCTGTGAAAGAGTGACACTCTGTTGGAAACAGTGACAATGGTTGCAAGATTTTTTACCCATTTCAAATCTTTTTTTTTTTTAAAGGAAAGGATTTTATTCCTGGAAAAATGCACCAAAAAAGTTTTTTTTTCCCACCCACAAAACTCAAACTTCTTTGCAGAACACCCATCACATTCATCAACAACTACTGTCTTGCTTTAATGGATTGGAGGGAGGGTTGCACAATACATTGCATTCTATTAAAAAAACAACAACAACAATGGCTTGTGGGAAAAAAAGAACTTAGGTCAATTTTTCATTAAAAAAAAAAGACCCAAAATGTGAAAAATTATGGAAACTCTTGCAATTTTGCCAAGTGGGAATAAAGCTGCTAGTATTTTTCATTCTTCTGTGTGAAAACTAAATAAATAAAGATTTACTAGATAACTAAAGAATGCAAATTCATTCAGAGGAGGGCTACTAGTTGTTCTCCTTCAAGCAACAAAATGCTTTGGACTGAGTTGCCTTTTCACAAACAACTGTTCCCTAAAAAAACTGCAAGCTAAATTCTACTACTTTTTATGGGTGCAGAATTTTATTTTATCTGGTAGGTATGGCTAAAGTTAATTATGCTTACACAGTGACACTTTGTTCTCAAGAAACACACAATGTTGTATTGCATGTAGGAAATGCACATTTGTGGTAGAGTTTGGACAAGATCCAATTTTGAACAAGAATTCACAGAATCCCTCCAGCCAGCATGGCCAAAAAGTAACTTTTCCAAGCTGTTTGTGATCCTCAGCATATTAGACATTGCCAAGTGCAGTCAGCCTTGAGGTAACACTGATTTAAGGGACAAGACTGCCTCCTTGCCCCTCATTTTCATTCATTTTTCATAAGGCCTTTTTGACCTATTGCATTTTTATGGAGCACCTGTGAAGCTCAGTCAACTTAACACAATTCCCCTGCCCAAAGTCCAGTACTAAGTGGAAGAATCTTGACATGCACTCAGGTGTGACAGACTGGAGGCAGCAGATGAACGGGAGATGAAAGCAAGCCGAGAGTTTCCGGTGGCTTCTGTACCAGTGGGGCCGTGAATCCAGGAACCATCCAAGGTGCTGAACTTGAAGCCCCAAACTGGATCACTGCCTTGGAAAGCTCCTCTATACAAAGATGGGAACACACCTTTGAAATTTACACTCTGTTATGAAGAGGTTTGGTGGGCTCCCTCGCCTTTTTGACCTTTAACATATTAAGCAATAAAAAAGGGAGAGGAAGAGAGATCTCTAATATTTAATCTGTAAGAAAATTCTCTTTGCTGACTGTGCTTGCCTTTTTTTATGCTGTTCTAGATTGTGTTCATTTCAAGGTTGGCTCAAGACATTTTTCCGCCTGGGTTGAAGGAGAAGATGGCTGCCCCTTCATTTCAATTATTTTAACTTTAAAAAGGCTATCACAAATACATAAACAAATAATCAAACAATAATATGGGATGTAGTTAAAAAAGTATAATGAAGGTAATGTCTACAGCCAATGCAAATAATACAAGATTGATAATACAAAAATACAGACCTGAATGGAACAGAACACATAGAAGTGCAAATACTTAAACACTGTTAAAGATTTGCCAGCAGAGTCTCATGGCAGCTAACCTGTTTGAAATTGTTTGTTATAAGAAGCAACAGATTATAGTTTGTATACAGCTACAGAATACACTTATTCTGAGCTGACTTCCTTTGTCTTACTATTCTTTTTAGCTAATATTCTATTCATGTTGACCTTCCTGTTCTAACTTGTGGGAATACTTTCTATGTAAGTTTACATTTTTATTGTAAATTGTGGTATTCCATTCAGGTCTGTATTTTTCTATTTACAGACCTGTGGTATTTCCATTGGCTGTAAATATAGTATCTTCATTACATTTTGCAACTACATTCCATAGCGTCTCCTATTTGTTCATATATTTGCGATGGTCTCCTTGGGTTTGGGTGTCTTTGTGTGAGACCATTCTCTTGTGTGTTTATTGCCCTTTCATTTTACCTATAGAAAGTGGACCAGTTGTTGTTGTTAGCCATCAAGTCTAATGAAAGGCCTCCAGTAGCCCAGTTTTAGTCTTGCAAGCCTGAGGCTGTGCCTTCCTTGATTGAGTCTATTCACCTATAACGTAGTCTTCCCCTTTTCCTACTGTCTTTCACTTTATGAAACAGCTTTATGGGACAGCTTTTCCAATAGGTCATGTCATCTCATGATATGTTAAAAAAAAAAGGATACCCCCAATTAAACCATCTTGGCTTCTAGTGAGAGGCAAGACTTGAAAACTCATTCACTTGTTTTTTTGGCAGTCCATGATATGCAATGGACTCTGCTTCAGTATATTTCAAATGAATTCATTTTCTTTCTGTCAGCCTTTTTTCACTCCCCAGCTTTTACTACCTCATACATAGACATGATAAAAACTATGGCCCAGATTATTCTGACTTTGGTAGTCAATAATTTATCTTTATACTTGAGGATCTTATCTAGTTCCTTCATAGCTGCCCTTCCCAATCTTAGCCTTCTTCTAATTTCTTGAGTACAGTCTCCACTTTCATTAATGACTGAGCCAGACTGCTGTTAAATTTTACTTCAAAGCTGGTGATTGAACAACCTTGTCCACCTCACCTGAGGGCATCTGGAAGAGCTTAATGAATACAGAACTGGCCATTAGGAAGACTAGGAGGTGTCCTTCAACAGAGGGGAACAGCCAGCAGGTAGCTATTGCTGATCTCTCTACGTAGCTCTCTCCATAGCTGCCTCATCTGCCACCTGAACTGCTATCTCACTCTGCCTGAGCCAGCCCATTGTGATCTTTTAATTGTATTTAAATTTATTTTTTGTTTGTATTTTTCTAAGACCCTTTTTGCACCTTTTCGCTGTGCTGGGTTGCGGGGCTTGCACGAGCTGCCTCCAGCAAGAGGCTCTCGCATCCTGGTTCCTTCAGCTCCGCAGCTGCCACCCGCTCGCATGAGAGACCTTCCCAGGCTGCACTGGACAGGAAGTGTGACCAACTCGGCTTCGCATGCAAGGTAAGTGTGCGCGGGGCCCCAGAGCAATGCGCAACCACGCATAATTTTCGGCTCAAAGTAGAAAATGAAAAAGTGCGTAAGCAGTCCCTGCCAGGCCCTGGAGCATTGCACAAATGTGAGTGCGTCATGTGGACCACTCCTTACATGTGTGCGATGCTCAAGGGGCCCTTTCACATCGAAAATGCCGTGCAAAAAGGGTCTAAGCATCCATGCAAGCCCCTTTAAAGGATTAAAACCTGGACATAAATAGTATTGGAATTTTTTTTAAAAAATGCAAAAGCTGGAGTTGTTCTTTTTTACTTCAGTCTGTTAATTACTTAAGAAAATCAGTTCAGCTCTGAGGAACCTCTGAAATTCCTTCTTTCTCTGGCCCTCTTTGAATTTCTTGCAAGCACAGCCTAAAGTGCAGAAGAAGCTCATTAGATCCTGTGACCATTTCAAGCTCACTGAAATATATCATATCCTTTCCTCACTGACTGACGTTATTTGAAATGATTGTTTCATGCACTAAATCATTCAGGATTCTGATCTTCCTGATGCAACGGGAAAGATAATCTGGGAAGCCAGCAAGTTTATTAGTCCCTATCTGTTTCTATGGTGATGTTGCTAGGCATTGTATTGTGACTTTCTATGCATATGTCTGCGTAATGGTGGGAGAACTTGGCACATGCACCTAGGTACTCAGCTTGAATGCAAGACAGCTCAGATAACGATTAAAAAATAAACACAAGTAAAAACACAATCACTGTGACCCTGTCAGTTTGACTACATGTTTTGGACTGATGTGTAATGTGTGTGTTCACCTGAATATTCAGTTGAAGTTTATGAAAGCTGAGTTAAGTTAATGGTGCCATTGCACATTGACTGAGTAGGAATTTGAACTCTCTTCTCCAGAGTCATATTCCAGTGCTCAAACCACTATACCATGCTGGGTCTCCCAGTAGCTTCCTACATCTCCGTATGTCAGCTTGCTGGATACTTGATGACCTTCGGACAGTGAAAACAACAGATTTTATAAAACCACAAATATAGCTTGCCCCAGCCAAGTGCTCTCCTTGCTCTCTTGGGGAGGATGGATGCTGTAGTTCAGCACATTTGAATGGTGCAAGGATGGAAAAGGATGCCATAATGGGACACTATGGCCAATACACTACATTGGTGAGACTGCGTCCAGCTTTCAAACTCCCAAAGTCCCTGTTGTTTCTGCAGTTCGGGCAATGAAGGAGCAGCTGGTCTCAGTTCAGATGGAGGAAGAAATGAGGGTGTTACCACAAACTAGTGTTCCTTTTTTTTATTCCCCTCAGAGCTGAAACCAGCCACATCTTCCCCCTCTGAATTGTTTCCCCCTCCCTCCCACCCACCCCACCGGTAAATAACAGCAGTAGCCCTGTAAGCCACCCTTAAGTGTGTTTGTATAACTAATAGAATGACACTCTTTATGTGGTTGTGATCTATGAGGTGAGATAGTTTCCACAAATCGTATGTGCCATAATTAAAGCAAAATCTGCTACTTTCAAAAATTAAAAAACAAAAACAAAACAAAACTAGCTACTGTTCCATTCAATGTTTACGAGGTTATAAGCTGGACCTGCAATCTCATAACTTTTGGGATTCATTTTTCTAGTCATTAATGACATTGGATGCTATGGATGCTAGGAAATAACAACTGTAGTGTTCTCCTGGTCACAGGACACATTGGGGCAAGCAGTTGTGGCAGGACCCTGAGGGGGTGTCTCCAGCTGCTTGTCTCACTGCACTCTACAACCAAGAGAGTGCTGCAGCCAACATTTCCCAGCATTCTGATCTGCAATTCAGAAACCCTTCAGTTGGGATGCTGCCTGGTTTATGAAGTACAGTAGGTGTCTGGGAGGTGACATTGCCATCATAACATTGTCTGATGATACAGGATCTTGGCTATTGAGTGGTCCTAGAAACCATTTTGGTAAAATCAGTGCATAGATGTGTTGCAATCAGAATATCCAAGAATGGAAACACGAGGACTCCAGTCTGCGCACAATAAGATAAAGAGCTCTTTAGTATTAATTTCCTATTAGTTAAAGAAATTGCACTTTCAAAATGTTTATAATTCTTAGACAACTGTCTTATTCAAGTTGAAGTCTCCTCTGGGCCGTGAAACTCACTGGTTGGAGTACTAACACATTCTCTTATCCTGACATATCTCACAGGGTTGTCGTGAGGATATAGTAGGAGAAGAGGAGAGCCATGAGCACCACCTTGAGCTATCGAAGGGAAGGATAACTAATAAATGTGGGACTTAATTTCTAAATGGGATTTAACTCATTGGGACCTCTGAATAGACATGCATAGGACTGCGTTGTCAAAGGTTCAATTCCTTATCTCTTGTTCAGTTCTCAATTTCCAGTGTCCCAGTGGCTGAAGGCTTGCAAAGCAGCAGATTCATCGTTTGTTTGAAATGTTCTGATCCAGGTAAGACTGAGTGCCAGTCCTTGAATTAACCAGCAGGTGGCACTGTATTGCCAGGTAGTTGGCCAAATCCCATCCATTGCTTTGAAATAAACTTGAAAAAACTCAAGTATGCCTGTTGAAAGGAGAGAAGCGGATGAAGAATGGTGGGAGTTGTGCAGGGGTGCTATTTCAAGCACAAAGGGTACCTGACAGTTTGGTAGAGTACATTTTGAGCTGTAATTTCCATATTCTACCATGCTGATTGGTAGTGAGTTGTAACCTTAAAAGTACTTTTTTTCTAAACTCAGAAACAGTTATATAATAGAGCATCTTCTGAATGGAATAGATTTTTTTTATGCATTGTCAAGTTGGATTATTATTCAGAAAAATAGTTCATCGTAGGACAGTGGCTTTGTTAGACCCAATGAAAAGTTGCAAAGTACTGGTGAGAAAACTTCAGAGTTCACCAAAACTCTTCTTTCAGGCTGTGTTAGTACTCAGTTTGAAGGGAGTTCAGGAGATCTTTGAAAAACAACTATGTATTATTTCTCACTAGTTATAATAAAGGTTTTATTTTACCTGCTGCTTTGGGATTTCTATGGACCAAAAAGTCTATGTGTGTTTTTGTCAATATGCTATTTTGTACAGTGCAATAAAAATGGGATAGACTGTCTCAGAAGACAATGGACTCCTTCTGTGTGGAGGTCTTTACACAGGTTGGATGGCCATCTCTTGGGAGTGCTTTAGTTGTGGATTCCTGAATGACAGAGGACTGGATTAGGCAATGTTTGCAATGTGTTCCATTTCTATTATTCTATGAAAATGCTTTTCAAGGAAGTTACTATAGGATATTTTTCTATGAGAGAAGCTTCTTGTGGGCTGTTCTCATGCTTTGGAACTCCCTTCAAGGACAGGTTTAGTTGACCTCCTCGCTGCTATATTTTCACTGGCAGGCAAAGACATTTTTATTTAGGCAGGCTTTTGGTTTTTAACTTGTAGCAAGTGGAGCTCCTAATGGGTATGTTGTGTCTGTTTTATTATGTTTTAAAAGTGTTTTTTTTAAAAAACTTTTTTTAACCTGTGCTTTTTTAAACAGAATTGTGGTTTAATCTTTTTTAAAAAACTTTTGGATTAATGTGGGGTTTTTTTAGTTATGCTAGGTTTTTTTTAGTTGTGCTAGTTTGTCTTTGCCCTCCTGTCAGGTTGAGAGAGTGTGACCACCCAAGATCATTCAGCGGGTTTCTATGGCTGAAAGGGGATTTGAACTTGGGTCTCCAGAGTCATAGTGCAATGCTCAAACCACCACCACCATGCTGGCTCATTACACACTGGCCCTTTTCGCATGGTATTTTCCGTACGAAAGGGCGCCTGGAGCGTCACATGATTGTGAGGAGTGATCTGCACGACGCACTCACAATCGCGCATTGCTCCTGGGCCCCGAGTGCACTTACCTGGCTTGCGGAGCCTCCAAAGCTGTGCTGGTCGCGCTTCCTGCCCCAGCGCAGCCTGGGAAACTCCCAGGCTGCACTGCGGAAGGAAGAGGCGGGGCTCTCGTGCAAGCAGGCAGCTCGTGTGGAGCTGAAGCAGCAGAGACACGAGAGCCTCTCGCTGGAGGCAGCTGGAGGCTGCTTGCACGATCCCCACACCCCAGCACTGGAAAAAGGTAAGGTGCAGAAAGGGCCAATGTATTCTAGCATAAAAGCACATAAAGAAATTCAGTAGCACCTTGGAGACTAAATGGGAAGAAGACTTCTGGCACAAGTTTGTGCGGGGAGGGTCCACTTCATCAACTCATAGCATCAGTCAGTATAGTTCCCAATGTTCATATTTGCTCTTGGCTCATTAATTAAATTTTATGTATCCTTTTATCTCCACAGGGTATCCAAAAGCTAGAACTGGATGTCCCTTTAGACACGCAACTAGCACTCAAAAGTGACTTGTCTGGAGTCAAGGGATTCCAACAGAGCTCATGTAGCTGTGTTATAGGAAAAGAGAATTAATACAATCTACAAGTGTCAGTTCATTTTATTTACTAAATTTTTGTGCCACACTGCACCTTCATAATGTTGAGTATGTTGCATACATAAGTTACAGTAGGTAACAGTGCCAATTAAATCCATTACTCTTCCAAGGTGTAACATAATGAAATGTACAAAAGTTGGAGGGGGCAATGAATACTTCTGCAAGGCACCAGGCATAAATCTGGACACTACCACCAATGTAAACTTCCATGAATGAAGCAGGGGCGACAGGCTCTGCATAATAAAAGGCTCTCATGGAAGCATGGAAAATCTTCTCTAGAACTCCTGGCACCATGATAAATTTACCTGTTCCATGATGGCATATCCATGTTAAGTATGAAGAAACTGTGTGCGTGTACACATGCTTGTTTGTAAACATATATGATATATGCAAATATGTTGTAGATGCATTTATAAGTTGTGTGTGGTTGGGGGACCACTCAGGGCAGAAATTCCCCATATTGTACACAAGCGTAAAAAGTACACAGTTGTTGCTTCTCGTGTGTGAAGTTGTTGTATACTATATAATGTATAGGAACATCTCTTTTTTCTTTGCAGGTTGAAAATCAGAAAGAAGAGGAAACAGACAGAGGGCAGCATATACCTAGCCAGAGAAAGGAAAGCAATAAGTTTGTTCCTGGGGATATGCAGATAAGAGATATAATCTGGTCAACAAATGGTTTCATTTGAAGTGCAGAGCTATTAATAATGAATTCCTTTGGGGCCAGGATTCTGTTTGTAAGCAATAGGAAGTTCTACAAACTCTGTAGACATGTTTAGTTGCTTTCAACTTGTTCTGTTGAACAGCTAGCTTGGAAACGTTAGTTTTTACTAACTTTTTCAAGCTCTGTTAATGACCCACAAAGCTGAATGCAGCTTGTCTACTTGCATAGTGGCTGGATTGAAGATCAGTGGATCAACTGCAAATACGTGAGTCGGTGGGGGAGATGTCTAGCACATGGCAGGTCACTGTCTTCTACATCTAGGCTGCATTTATCTTGGTAGATCACAAGTGTCATGGCCTGCCTGTCATAGAGAAGAATAAAAGAAAAGATTAGCCTCTAGCTTGCAAAGAAAAAGGCAAAGATGTATAGGCAGCCCAGGAAAGAAACATGTGAGCAGTATGACTAGTTCCACAGAGTTTGTTATACATTTAGATTCTTCAGAATCAATCATGTCATAAGGGCCGGAGATAGTTGTTTCATGGAGCTGAACTTGGTAGAAAATAGATGTGGTTGCTCATCATAAGAGTGTACGCTCATCCTGTGGTCATCAGCCACAGATGAAAATAAGCCCCTCTGTGCTCATATACCAAGGATTGCTATCTGTGTATCACCCTGCTTATTAATTAAAGCTTTTTGCTGCCAGCTCATTCTGCAAGTCCTTGCCCCTTACCTCTGAAAAGGAAAGAAAGAGTTGTTTTGATTAAAGGTACAATAGAAAAAAAGCACTATTATCCTATAGACTGGTTACAGCTTGCAATAATCACTACATAGTTCAGAGCTTAGAAAGTTGTTTGTTATAACTTTAATAAAAATAAAATTTAAAAAAAAGTTGTTTTTTAAAGTAATTTGTTACTTTTCACTGAGTGACTTGTTACTGTTATTCCTTATATTTTAAACAGGGTTGGCTCATTACATTACTTGACAGTGATAGCTTACTTTTTAGTTATTTTGTAGTAGGTGTACACACACATGCACACACACATGCATAGGCCATTTCTGCACTAGACTGTTATAGTGCTATTATTTCACTTTCAATGTCCTGTGGAATTCTGGGGCTTGTACTTTACTGAGGCCAAAGAGGCTGAGGCTGAGAATTCTAAATGTCCCTCCTTAAACTGCAAACCCCAGGATTTCATAGGATGTTGAAAGTGGAATAATAGCACTATAACAGTCCAATGTGAAAATGGCCGACATACACCCATACTTAAACATACACAAATGGGCAGAAGTCTCCCAGATATTATCCACAGGCAGAAATGGTTTAGAAATGACAAACAAATGTTACTCATTAGACTAAAAGATGTGACAACATTGCCAAGCTATATTACTTTTTAAAGTAACCGTATTAATAACACCAATATTATGTATCCCAAAAGTAACATCTCACAAGTATTGCAGTTATTTGTAACATTTCACTTCTGACTTTACAAATTCAGTGTTCATGCACCAACATATTTCCGCACTGAAAACATAAGAGGCGCCACGCTGGTTGAGACCAGATACCTATCTAGTCCAGCATTCAGTTCACATAGTGATCCATCTGTTGACCACAGGCGGCCTGCATGCAACTCCACCCATCAACTCAGGTTCCCCAGCCACTGGTAAGCAGAGACAAAGCACCTCAGATACTGGGGTTGATAGACAGTAGCTGTTGATGGCCCTAGCCTCCATCAATGTATTCAATTTCCTTTTAAAGCCATCAAAGACAAATTGTCCCCATGCGTACCCCACTGAGATTTACCTTTTAGATTCCCTTGCCTAACACGAAATTAGCATCGGAGATTTTACAGTAAGGGTAATTAGGCAGGGAGAAATAAGAATTAAGCCTTCATAGTTTGAACCTCCACCTGTGGAACTCTCTTCTGACTAATGCCTGCTGGACCACTTCTTTACAGACCTTCCTGTTCTAATAACTCACCTGTTTACCTTGATCCATCTTTATTTTTTTATCTAATCATTGTTATTATACTTTTAGCCTCTTTTCTGGTTTTAGCTTTTACTATCTGCTATATCTGTGAGTGATTGATTCTGGGATACCCTGTGGATGCCAAAAACATGAACATGCTAAACCAGCCTTGTGAGGATTGCAGAGAGACTCTGAACATGAGGCGAGGCTTATGAGCCCCTATTAAAAATAGCATACAGCAGCTGGGGAGGTAGTGGTATGCCCCAGCCACTAGCCACACCACATTTTTTGGGCTCCCTTGCCTCTGGAGAGCACACCAGCCAGGCTTCTCAAAGCCAGAGGAGCCCAAAGAACGTGGTCCATCTGTTAGCTGGGTCTTGGCGTTACCTCCACTGCTGCGCTACACCATTTTTAATAGAGGCTTACTGTAAAAGCCTCATGAGGCTTGCAGACAGAATATAAAGCTTGGAAGGCTTGCAGATAGACTACAAACATGAAACAAGGCTTACACAGTAAGACCCTATTAAAAATGGCACAGGACAGCAGTGGGAGCAACAGCAAGCCAGCCACCCACTTCTGCCTTGAAAGGAACATTGCCACCTCAAAGGTAGAAGTGGACAGCCAGTGTGCTCCCCACCACAAATTCAAATGTACAGTGTGTGTACATTTGAATGCATGGTGGGTTGAATTCATGAATCGTGAGTCTGTGGATACTGCAGGCCTACTGTATGCACTTTGGGATGATCTCCCTTTGAAGGAAATATATAAATACTTTTTTAGTAGATGGCCTGTATTCTCTGTCAGATACTTAGGGCCTTTCCACACTACACTGTTATAGTGCTATTATTCCACTTTCAACATCCTATGGAATCCCAGAGTTTGCAGTTTAGGGAGGGGCATTTAGAATTCTCAGCCAGAGAGCTCTTTGACCTCAGTAAACCATAAACCCCAGAATTCCACAAGATGTTGAAAGTGGAATAATATCACTATAGCAGTGTAGTGCGGAAATGGTCTTAGTTAAGTATTCGTAGGCAAGCAACCTCTCCTGGTCTGACTCCCCCATTCCTGAAAGAAACATGACTTGCTCATGATCTGACTGCCATTAAGACTAGACCTTCTTCTCCCCATGCAGTTGATATCCAGTAAAATAGATCAGGGGAGTTACAATCATGTCAGTAGTGTCAAGATTGTGACTAAGTAGTGATTGTGAATACAAAACAGTTATGGATGAGTAAATCTAAATAACTGACACTATTGACATAATTGTTAATTCCCCTGCAACCTATTCTACCAGACATCAGCTGCATGGAGAGAAGGAAGCCAATTCTGCTGGTGGTCAGAGCATGCGAAAATAACATTTCTGTCAGGTTGGAGTAATCGATCCAAGAGAAGTTACCAACTGGCAATACAAACCAATATTTTTAAAGAGATCTTGAAGAATGGCAGTGGTGGCAGTGCGCACTAACAAAGGCATTATGTAAATCTGTCCAAATGAGAAAGAGAATATGAATTACCAAAGACATGAATCAGGAAGGGAAGACTGCCTTGGTAAAATAGATCCTTCGGAGAATATGGAATGTATGTATTATTACCACTCTGCTACATGTTTTTTCAGAAACATTTCTGATACTGAAAACAGTATTTGTTCCAGAGAACAAAGTGCATTCTTAAACACAGGAATACTTTTCCCAGATAGATATAGATGTTCCTGTGTCTGTCTGCACTGACCGTGTTTCCTTCTCCTCTTGTGACTTTTTCTTTGGTCTCCTTCCTTTCCCTTTTAGCCACTCAGGGGGCAGATAGTGCAGTGGTGCCCAATTTGGTTGCACAGATGTTGAAGTTCACCTCCAAGAAGTACCAGCCTGAATTGTCAACAGTTGGGGATCTTGGGATTTGAAATCAAACAACATCTGGACTACAGGGTAAGGAACTACTTATGTAGTGAGTAAGGCTTGTTGCTGTTGTGTATTGACTCCAGCCATGTACCTTGGAGTGGGGGGCGGCAGGTGGAGCGGCAAGAGCATGGCCACGTTGTGTGGGGGCGTTGCCATGTCATGTGGGGGCATGGCCATGTAATGTAGGGGGGTGTCCACATTGTGCAGGGGCATAGTCATGTTGTGCGGGGTGCCCCCAAAAAACTGCCGCCCGGGGCACACTGCGCTCATCGTCCCCTCCGTCTATACACCAGTGGTTGACTCCTACTTATAGCAATGCTGTCCTTAAGGCAAACTTACCATGGGCTTAAATTTATTCAGAGGACATTTTCCATTGGCCTCCTCTAAGGCTGAGAAAGTGTGACTTGCCCAAGGTCACCAGGGGCTTTCCGGAGCCAAGGTCTCCTGGTCTCCTGAAGTTCTGCACTCAAACTATTATACCATGCTGGGTCTTGTGATAAGAAAAATGAGTTTTGAAGTTGTGGTGATGCCAGGGTAGACAGTGTTCCTCCCACTGTTCTCCTTAACAGGGCATCAGAGCTTCCCTCCCAATTGCTAAGGCAGCGAAGTTTACCTAGTATGTGGTGCTCTGCAGTTTTGCAGGATGCATTTCAATGCCCGCTGTTGCAGTGTAGCACAGCAAGATGGGGAGCCTGACATTGTTAGTAAGCCTCACACTTTCCTTCTCCCCCATTGCAGGTAAATATCAGTGTCTAAATCTATTCCATTCTCAGCAGAGGATGGGGTGGGCTTATGCACAGGGCCACCTTGATTTTAATTAGAGTTTACCTTAATCAGAATTATAAACAGCACAGTCTTACACACACATATCCAAGGAGGCTTATGTGTGTGTGTGTGAGTATGTCTGCAGCAAGAGGAGGGAAAGAGGTTGAGAGACAAAGAGAGAGAGAACACACTGTATTAAACAAAGCTTCACCCGCTGCCCTTGCAATCTATTTTATGTGACTGAATGCAGACTTAAAGAATACAATCTTTGGTACATAGGCAAAACAACAGCAGACCTGCGTACTTCAGGAATTACAAGGTTGCAATCCTGATCAGGAAGCTTGAGTAATCAGTGACTAAGCATTTTAATTTGGAACACCACCAGCTCTCTGATTTATCTATGCTTGGAACTGAGGTGCCATTTCTCTCAGATGCTTGGATATAAGGGAAAATGTCTGAATCCACAGACTTAAGCCTTTAACACTACATGGTCTCAGCCTGGGGGACAATACATAACGCCATCCTTTGCTTTAAAATATTGGAAATAGAATATTCTAAACCAGTGGATCTTAACCTTTTCTTTACCACGGACTCCTTTTAAATATCTTTTGTTGTCATGAATCACCAAGACTTAAGATTTACAATCCTACAGTGCATCAGATGTTCATTTAAAGTTGCTCATCCAGCATCTTCAAATTTGGAGAGAAGGGAGAAATAAGTAAATGCATATACTTCCATTATAATGTTTTTATTGGAATGGTTCCATACAAATTCCATACAAATCTTTCTTTCTTTTTCTCTTTCGTAACTGTAAAAGCTCATAACATTTCTTCAAGCCTTCACAGACTCCCTGCAAGGACATTGTGCCCCCCACCTCGGGATCCACGGACCACAGGTTAAGAACTGCTGTTCTAATCTGATACCTTAGATGCAGCTTACTTTTGTCTTCAACAACTGAAAAAGGCAGAAACTCCAACATCTTGCTAATTTCCCAAGTTCTGTTTGCAAATCCCTGTGAAAATATAGTTCGTTGAAAATGAATCCAAATCCAAATCTGATCCTACCATTTTCAAACATGACAGCATTTTCTATTTCTTGCTTTTTCATACTCATCATAATTCTACAGCAAGTACTTGTATGTTTGCTCTTGTATCTGGGAACTGGTGCTTATTCTCTATGAAGGCTCATCTTGAATTTGAGCATAATCATGCTTCTAGTTAAACTGAGAGATAAATCCTGCCTACGCACCCCCTTCAATGATTGTTTGGCTTTCTGAATGTCTCCTGCAGGAACTTTGTTTTATGGCACTTCTTTCAGAATGACTTGTCCATAGCTACTGTTGCTTGGTTGCAGTTCTGGAATGCAGCCGGTCTAAGCTTATGTTGTCGTGTAAGGGAAATGAAGGAACTGCTTTTACCCCAGAGAAAATTTTGACCCATTTTTATACTGACCAGCCATCTGTCTGAAGCTGTTGGCCTACTTATGTTTATTAAGGTTTTTAAATATTTTATTTTATTTCCAAACTTTACAAAATAGCAAGAAATGGGTGAAATATTCTGTTTTTGTTCACCAAGCAAGTCCCTAATAAAAGCTGGACTTCTATGCATTTGTATAGTGACTTCCTGCAGTCAATGACCTGGTAATAGCTAGTGCAGTGTTAATGAATGGAGTATTGGGTTTGGCCTGCTTACTTTGGAAACTTACTCACTCATTAAATAAATTACATGGCCTTAAGATGTCAGCAGAGAAATCAACAAATTCAACACAAATTCATCACTGGCTCTTTTCCCTGCAAAAACGAGCAAAAAGTTTATTCCCTTTGTATAGAGCAGGCTGACAACACTGTTGTCAAATCATGACAGTCCATTGCTTTCCAGTTTGCCCTCCAGTGTTTTTTTAGACCTGAAATTTGGCTGTTGATAGTGAATGCTGGATAACATACAATTGCAGCACCATCTTGTCCACTGTTGAGGCTTTGCAGAGTTCTTATAACCTTAATTAAAAGTTTCTCTCTTCCCTCCTGCCTTTTTGCAGGTCTTATTGCTTTCTGTTGACTGAGGTTAAGGAAAAAGTGATGAATAGCTGCTCTTGGGTTAACATGAAAGTAACAAGTTCTCTCCTGGTTGTTGTCTTCCTGTGAATTTTTCAACTGCTAACTAGATGAGGAAGAGGCATGAACCAATACAGTCTACGTGCCAGTATGAATTTGGGGCCAGATTAAGGCTGTTTTTGGAGCAAATTGTTGTTCTTATTTACCATTACATTAGCATTCACTTAGAGCCTTAAGCTATTTCTGCACTAGACTGTTACTGCGCTATTATTCCACTTTCAACATCCTATGGAATCCTGGGGTTTGCAGTTTCGAGAGGGGCCAGGTGGCCCCTCCCGAAACTACAAACTCCAGGATTCCATAGATGTTGAAAGTAGAATAATAGTGCTATAATAGTCTAGTGCAGAAATGGCTTTAGTCATCAATAACCCTGTTCAGGCCTGCAAACTCAGGACCTTGGCTTCCTTGATTGAATCAATCCAACTGTGTTGTCGTCTTCCTTTTTTTCCTGCTACCTTCCACATTACTAGCATTCTCACCTTTTCCAATGACTCTTGTCATCTCATTATATGTCCAAAGTAGAATAACTCCACTTTAGTCATTTTGGCTTCTAGTTAAAGTTCATGCTTTTGCTCTTGGAGTCATTTGTTGGTCTTTTTGGCAGTCAAGGGAATATATATCTCAGCAAGTCACACACTGTAAAAAGGGATGTAAATCTTCACGTTCCTCACCTTCACAGGCAGAAATGAATAATTTCCTCATGTTACTGCAGCTTCTTGGCCGCCTTGGCAATAGCATGAAGATATCCTTTTGATATCAATAATTCAGTTTTCTTTCACCACCCCTCTCCACGTGTTTGTGAGGTCCCCGGACAAGCATGAAACTAGGCTCGGCAACTGATTGCTGCAATATTCCTAAACAGTACAGGCAAGCCAGAAATAGCCAGATCGCCGCTTTAGGAGACCTCCCAGCAAACACCCTTTTATGTATGCGCGCCACCTACGAAGGACTCGCTGCCCCGAGCAAGTAACTTGACTAGCTGAACTATCAACTGTCCAGCATCGTGTATTTGCATACTGGCTGCTCCTTTGTCAGTTTGGACCTAACTCAATCATGTTAAATTTTGACCTTTCCGAGGCTTTGTCTCGCACCCGAAATCCATTGTTCTCACCAAAGTACAGCATAGCCTGCAGTCACATCTCTCCCTATAAAAACCCTTGATTCCGAGACCCTCCTCAGATCACTCCCGAGTTCCAGACCGCCTTGCTGCCTCTTTGCTTGGCCAGCATTCCCTCAGCTCCATGTGTTGAGCCACATCGAATCCCAGCACCACTCTCTATTCTTCTGAACTTCAGGACAGGTTTCGTATCACCCAAACCAACTATCCGTCTGAAAAATCCCTCTGTCCCACTCCCACCTTTATTTTCTATAGTTATCTGAGTGACTGAGCTGCATACACTGTTTGGCTGTATTATAATAAAGATCTCATTTATTCTTTCAAAACAGTTTGCTTCTTGACTGGCCTGACCCCGTAGACATAGGATTAAAGATTCTGCTAAGTTACCCTGCCTCTCGTAACGCTAAAGCAGTGCTCAGAGCTAATTTTCCCCACCTATAGTTGAGCACATTTCGGTGTCCCTCACGGGACCCCCAGTAAACAGGGTAACACGCAGTATTCTCCCCATTATACTCGAAATACTATTTTCACTTTGAGAGGGGGTGTCTTTCAGGGAAGTATTTTAAATAGCAATACATGTGCTTTCTGCACATAAAATGTCTTTCCTGAGCAAAATACACTATTCCCTATGAAGTTTGTTTCCTGGGCAAAACCACGTCTAGGCACAGAAAAACCACCTTTTTCCCCCCCCACAGACAAAGGCCATTTCTGCACTAGCCTGTTATAGCACTCTTATTCCACTTTCAACATCCTCAGGAATGTTTTTGAGGCCACTCCTTAAACTTCAAACCCCATAGGATGTTGAAAGTGGAATCATTGCACTATAACAGGCTAGTGCAGAAATGGCCTAGGAGAGGCTTGGCAAAGTGAAAACAACCTCATGATTGCCCTCCTTCAACAGGAGAATGAATTTAAAACAAATAATGGGTACCAGATTTACCTGGACCCCTGTTTGCACATGAGTGGCTAGGGTAGGATCACCACCTTCTCCTTCTCAGGAGCCCCTGTCAAGGGCCAACACTGGTCAATCATGGAGGTAGGACTTAACAGGCTGCCCTGACTTACAAAGTTTTCAGTCAGACCTGCCTGTTCAGCATAAAACCACCATCCTGGGACTAGCTGATAAACAAACACTTATAAAGGTTCCATTAACTGGAATTGACAATGGAATCTTGATCATCATTTTCAAAAATAATGACTCACGAAACAAAACTACACACGACAGAATTCACAAGACGAATGGACTAGGAGAACAAATTATAGTTTTGTAGGTCTTTATTTATCCCATGTTAAGGATGGGATAAAGAAATGCTTGGATGGGTGTTCCTGCATAGCAGGGGGTTGGACTGGATGGCCCCTGTGGTCTCTTCCAACTCTACGATTCTATGATTCTATATCTATGATAATATATGAAACTGGTTTTCACTTCCAAGAGAAGATTCAGATTATACAAGCCACGTGAACAGTGCAATCCAGGTGGAGTAAAATATTCAGCCAGTCATGCTGGGTGGTGATAAGAATCAGCCCTAAGATGGAGGAAAAGATGGCTCTGACAGTAAATCTTCTTCATCAAAGAATTCTTTGGCATTGACTGTTCACATTGCTTTAAAACTGTTTGTAAAGACCTGTCACATCTGGAACTGTTTCCACCTCTTGTCCTCTTGGAGTACACTATAGCTCTGTTTACAGCAGGGGAAATGCCCTGGTTTTAAATAATGGACCATTTGAAAAATGGCAGAAAAATGAGTTGGGCACTGAGGATCCCCAGCTGGGAGGCATGTCATATCATAGTAATGTAGTTTGTTATTACATGAATGCCTCAGTAAGAGTTGTTGCAGCAGCTGATAATATATATGGTGAGGGTTGAGGTTTCTAGCTATTGTACTAGGATCATTATCTTCTAATGCTCATATGGAGACAACAGACAAGGCCTTGCTTTTTCTTTTCTTCGACCAGAATGGCAGCTTCCTGCCCCCAGTCTGCCAAAGTGTTTTGCCACTTTATGCACAGTTCTGGCCTTCCCCAGAAACACCATTTTCATGTAAACAGGGTAAAGCCTTTTAGTTATTAATTAAAATCTCTTTAATGATTTACAGTAGCATGGTTCTGGTTGGTTATAACCACTGAGAATCGTTCAGCTGAGACCAGCTTTAGGAGCCCTGGTGGCGCAGTGGTTAAATGCCAGTACTGCAACCACAAGGTTGTGAGTTCGATCCTGCCAGGCTCCAAGGTTGACTCAGCCTTCCATCCTTTTGCAGGTCGGTAAAATGAGTACCCAGCTTGTTGGGGGCAATTAGTTAAAATACACTGTAAACTGCTTAGATAACACTAGTTGATAGGCGGTATAGAAATAAATGCTATTGCTATATTTACAGGAAAATATAGTATAATCTTTATTGAAACACCAAACAGAATAATGTATTGGTTTTGTTGTATATCTAAGTTCAAACAGATCTTCAGAGTGCATTTAAACAATTTCTTAACTCTTTACAACAGCATAAAGGCACAGTTCTCTCTCTCTCTCTCTCTCACACACACACACACTCAGCCCTCAACTTCCCTCTTTGCCAAAGGCTATGTTTCCAAATCTAGGCCACTCTCTCTGACCAGATTTAACAGTGAGTTGATTTCTCTTCTGCCCCTTCTCTAGGCTTTCCATGAGAAAACACACTTCTCATTCAACACCCCACCCCCTTGATTGAATGAGGACTCCTCTGGCTGAAGGATTCATCTTCGCCTTTGAACCCTGAAAGTCTGACTCTTCTGGAAAACTCTCTCTACCAAAACTAATGTGTTGCTATAAATACTTTTACACATTCACTGCTCCTACCCACTAAAGGGGCTGGATTTTTCCTCTGAAGTGGCCATTCTGGTTACCTAGCAACCTGTTGCTGGGTGGCTTTTCTGCCACTCAGGATATCGCTCCCCCTATACTCTGTAACAACTTGAGATATAAATTGCAAAAATATGAGGCTTTTCCAGATTCATGTAAAGGAGCTTGAATTCTTACTACATAGCTCTGTGGTTTTTGCAGGTGGTTGTTGCTTCTTCCTGTACTTGGTCCATTATTTTGGAAGGTTGTTTTTAGTAATTTTTTGGATCTGCACTTGGGGGCTCTTTCAG
This sequence comes from Iguana delicatissima, assembly GCA_948472985.1. NCBI lineage: Eukaryota > Metazoa > Chordata > Lepidosauria > Squamata > Iguanidae > Iguana > Iguana delicatissima. Next base: position 685,359 of record CAOKZL010000543.1, on the reverse strand, counting down.
AGAGTTTTTTAAAAAAACAAAACAAAACAGGGACATGACTTGCTGAGGCAGTCCTATATATTGAAAGGCCAATTTTCTTCTCTCTGTGTTTTTATTTATTTATGGAATATAGTGTTACAATGTAAAAGCACTATTTCACTGATCTACTATAATTTAAAAAAAACTAAAAGGAGAAAAAAGGAGAAGATGAGGCAACTTACTTATTCTGATATGTCTTGGAATGGAAGACAAACTCACCTAAGAGTGAGAATAAAATTTGTTGCTGATGCTGAGAATTATCAGAAGATAGCCGGGACCACAGAAGCATCAGCTGAACTTTAAAACACACACACACACACACACACACACACACACACCCTGAGAACTAAGGCAACAAACCCATATGCCTAACACTTATACTATTGAAGAAACACATTGCATCCACACTCACACTCTCTCTCACACACAAGTAACTTTATTACTTAATGTTGACCTCTTGCCTCTCCTGCCAAATGCGCACATACCAGAGAGCCATAGCTCAGTGAGACAGCCAACGTTCTGCACATGGAAGGCCCAGTTTCAATCTGTGGAACATCCAACTGAAGCCAGGGTAGGAAAGATGAGACCGTCCAAATGTCAGTTAATGTTGGTACGAAATTATAGAGGTTGTCATTCAGTAATGTTCGGAGGGCCACAGATTACCCACTCAAATAGTAAAAAAAATCTCTGTTAGCAGGGCTCAGAAGGATGTTGTTTAAACAGTGAAAGCAGTATAGGCTAGATGTCACAATAGGTAGACTACAGTATAAGGCAACTTCCTAGAGTTATTGAAGATTGTTGCATTTCCTTTTTGTAAATTCCTCATTCTAAAGCTGTAATCATAACCTCAGCAAGAGGTCAAAAGAGACAGAGGTCAGCAGAGATAGGAACATGCCATCAAGACAGTATCTATGACAATGCAAAACTTTTCCAGTAGTGTTACCCCAAAACATGGGTGATTCAAGGGTCGACCCATGATGCCAGTACCTCCTTGTGACAATGAGGAATTAATTAGCTCAATTAGGAGGCCTGCAAGGGAGGGGGTAACCTAATGAGATCTTTCACCAATGTTTGCAGGGTCCTTGTAGGAAGGAAACAGCCAGAGATTCAAAAGTAAACTAAAATGTGTTTTATTAGGGCAATTACTTACACACATACACACACAAGATTCAAACACTCATGCACTCACATGAGAGCTAACCAAATGAAAAGGAAGAAAGATCGTTGATAGCAAAGTTTCTGGGAGTGGGCAATATTTGCTCTTCCAGAAGAGCAGCAAAGAAGCAGCATTGTGGCTTAGACTTATGTCTAAGGGTAGTACACAACCAGGAATCAGAGTGATAGCAGGGCTACCAGCAAGCAAAGTGCTGCACTGAACTGCTCAAAATGGACAGCTTACACACCCAAAATGTGCATGGGAAGTATGGGTGTGAATGGCTCTCCCAGCTGAATAGACAATGGAAGTTGCAGCATGGACAAAAGGAGTCCAGACAGAGTTAATAGTCTTATTGTTGGGTGGCAATGAGTCAATGGCTGTCATAACAGCTTTGTAATTGTGGAGAGGTTTTGGGAACAATGCAGGGAAACATGCAGGGGTGAGGAGACCAAATTGAATCACTCAGTGTTTTGGTGGGAAATCCCCTTGGCCATTGTATGCTTAGAGATGTTCCAGCTTCAATTTAAGCCTGTTATTTCCAGACCTGCCTGACAATCTGCCTGACAATGACTTTGGCTGTGCCTAGAAGGGGTCTGCTGACCTGTTTTGCAGTGACACGTGTTCTGTCAGTAATTTTCCTCTGCCCAGCTTGACCTTCCAGTCACCTCAAATTCCATTTTATATCAATGCCAATTAATGTATTTGCCAATTAAACCACATTTTGCCAATTAAACCATATCAAAACTGGTAAGTGTGCAGGCCCATAACAGTAATACAGAAAAGGAAGGAGACAGGGTGTTCTTTTCATTTGTCATTTTTGTTTGTCATCAATTTAGTTTCAATTTGCAGTTACCCTATGACTGAGAGACCTCCATTCAGGACTGCTCTGAATATCTTTCTTTTTGTGAAGAATGTTTTCTGTGATCTTAGAGCATCTAACAGCACCCATATATTTAAAGAAACAGGACTTTAAGGGTAAGGAAGATTTGTAACTAGCCTGGAACATTTTTAAAGTGGATCAGCCACTAAATCAAAAGCAACATGCTTGACAATGTCCTTTTAAGTAAGTGCAATGAAACTGGTTGCAAGAGAATAGACCTTAAGTCACTGGGTGTTACAAGAGATGTTTAAATGCTTAAATTCTACAGAGCAAGATTATGTGATACTTGGATATACAGTAAATCTAGTCTGAAGTTCAGCTGTTCCCAACCGTACTTATGCTCCATTTAAGAACTTTTCTACCCCGTGGTCTCTGAAAATGAGACAATTAGGACCCGCTCTGATGATGACCACCTCAAGTGCCACAAGAAAATGTCAAGGCTGTGCCAAGTTGCATCTATGATGAAATTCATCAGTAAAACACATGCTGTAGGACAAGGTGGGGAACGTGTAGCTTTCCAAATACTGTGGGATGCAACTTCCATTAGCCCTACTTTAGCCAATGGTAGGGTATGATAGGTTTTCCAACTGCAAATTTGGGAAACCATATGTAATTTAAAAAAAATCAGAAGAAAATTAAAACCTTGAAGGGTACTGTGAAAGAACTAGATACAAGGCCCTTTCACACTACACCATTATTCATCATCCATCCATCCGTTATACACCATGCATACACAAAGCACCTTAATTGCCATGGCTGCATCCTAGGGAATTCTGGGATTTGCTATTTAGGGAGGGGCATTTTGAATTCTCAGTCAGAGAGCTTTAGTGCCTTAGCAAAGTACAAGCTCCAGGATTTCACAGGACACAGTCATGGCTGTTAAAGTGCAATCATCGGGCTTTATCACACGAGGCAACTAAATTGCCATTACAGCAGGATAATAGCCTCTTTGGCTGGGACTTGTCATATTATGTTGTTCCTCTTCTGTTGTTCTCATAGTGGGAAAGTGTTTATTTTACAAACACACAAAATAAATCCATTAATGACCTCCTTTGTGAAAGAAACATTTTCCAAATGGTCTCCCACCTAGAGAACAACAGAAGAAGAATGAGGTAATGTGTTAAGTCCCAGCAAAATATGCTATTATCTTACTGTAATTGTGATTTGAAAGCCAGTGTGGTGTAATGGTTTCAGCATTGGATTATTATCCTGGAGACCAGGGTTTGATTCCCCACTCAGCCTGGAAACCCACCGGCTGATCTTGGGCACATCACATACTCTAAGCCTGTAGAAACCTTTGTGATAGAGTTACCTTAGGGTAGTCATAAGTTGGAAACAACTTGAAGGCACACAACAACAATTGTGATCTATCTGTCTCATGTGATAAAGGCCAAATCAGATTCAAAAAATGAATTGCTGCATAGTAGACAAGAGCTACTGATTTCTGTGCAGAAACTGGCACTGACAGAGGGTGTAAGCAAGGAGCAAAGCATGAACTGCGTTTGCTTAAAAAAAAAGATATTGGTTGAAATCCTGTGGCACATAGCTATGTCTTCTGGTTCTGTTCCCCTAGTCCCACTTTTTAAGGGGTGCAGTGCCCTTCACACATGGTCATTTACATGTTGTTGGAGAGCAAGGAGACTGGTGGAGAAGTATCCAGTTCTTTTCCTGTAGGTGGACATGCTGCAACAGGGATTTCTGGGGTCTTGGGAAGGTGCCTGGAAATGATATCTTTGCAGCATGTAGAGGTAGAAGTACAAGAAAATAGCTGGACACATTTCTGTTGACCCATCCCTCTGCCCAAATACAGACATGGCTATGTTGTAGAGGCTCCAGCAGAAAAAAAGGTGTGATGGGGGAATAATTTTTTTATTGGGTGATCAATAAAATTCCAACCTCAGTAATGACCAGAAGTTAGTTATGATAGTGTATGTCAGTGGCTCTTAATCTTTTCTTTATCAGAGATCCTCTTTAAATATCTTTTGTGGCTACAGACCCTCAAGACTTAATATTTAAAACCCTAAAGTGCATCAGATATTCTATCTTTTTTAAAAAAAAAACATAAATAGACTTCTGCCAACATGCTTCATATTATTCTCCCTTACCATAGCATAAATAACTGCATGTGGACCTATGTGATTCTGAGCCATATTCTCTCTGCCTGACTTACTGTAAACCCCCAAAGGCACCTCCCATAGCAATTCCATGTTTTAAGGTGAGCAGGCTGGATTAGAGAAGGTCTGGCTATCCATCCCCCGTAGCTAGAGGCACAATGATGACATCAGCCCTGAGATCCATGGAAGTCCTACTTCTGTAATCATTGTGCATCTGGCTGGGAGGAGAGAAGTTGTCAGATGTTCTTCTGATCCTGCTTGCTCATGTTAAAGTATGGAAGGCCTGTGTGGAGGTAGTTTTGGGGCTTTGCAGTAACTTGGAAGAGGGTCTTTGGGCACTGTGTGGAGAGGAATGGAATACCAATCTCTATAACACCTGAAAAAGCACACCCACAGGGATAAGGGACACTTACATATACAAATGTCCCTACCTGAATTCTGGCCGGTGTCTCCTGGGCCAACCCTCCCCAGTCCATTTTAATAATCAGTTGCCACACTGGGCAAAGGAGATCTGTTCAGCTGCCAGTTGGGGTACAAGGAGGATGATGTTCACAGCCCTCTCTAACCAGCAATTGAGGCTGCAACTATCAGAAGCAGAACCTTTGTTGTAATTCCTTGTTTCAGTCCCACTCGCTGGTGGGAGGAAGCTGGAATCATCATTCTCCTTGAGCCCCAATAGGCAGCTGAACAGAACTCCTTCACCCAATGCAGCTGCTGGACTGGGGGGCATTTACATAGTCTCAATAAGGAGCAATTACAGATCCCTAGCTCTAGGTTACAAATCCAAAATTGTAACACAGAATGCTAGCTCTCATTTTTCTTACATAGATCTGCACAACTTGTGACATATCAAACCAAACAGAGCCAAGCAGGCACAGATTTTAGGTTGGGAGGTTATTGTGTTTCTCCAGTCTCAGGCAGGCAGAAAACAAAAAAAGATTTTGCAGTCCCCTGATGTTCCTCCCATCACCCAGTCATACCTGGCTGCGGGACAGCATGTGGCTTATAAAAGGGGATTATAAAGGGACATCTCAAATGAATCATCTTAGAAATGTGTCACTTGGCTGCAATATTTGTTAACAGGTTGGAAAGTTATTTGGTTACCTGGTGAGAGAAACGTATTTCTGCTCATGAACTGATCCTCTGGCAACTAAACTTTGGACCTAAGCTGTTATGACCGTTCCCCCTGCTGGCCCACGTATCCTACTTGTCTCAATATTTACTGGTAAATATTTTCAACTTACAGAGTATAGTTTATGCCTCGTCCCATTTCACTGCTGACTAATAGCCTTTCAGAATTCATCCCACAGATTCCTGGGGTGTCTTTGAACAATGAAAAAAAACTTCTTCCTTATTTTTCTTTCTTCAATGTCAGCAACACTTGGCAAGCTAGTGATGATATGAAAGAAATTAATTTGGAGAGCCTTTGTGAATAAAACAGGAGGACAGGGAGGGATTTTGAGACAATTAATTTTATATTCCCTTGGGTTCAAATAGGGAGAGAGGCCCTGTCTGCATTCCACTGTACACAAGCAGTCTCTATGCAGATATTTAGCTATTCTAGCTCCCCACTGAGAGCTAATACTTCAATCTATCAGAGCTCAGAACAGTTACTCTTTGAACTACAAATCCTGTCTTCATGGCCACTCTCCCTACTAGCTGTAGGCATTCAATGAGTTCCTAATGGCTGAGATCCTATATTGCCAGTGGATCTGACAACGACAATATGACAATGGATCTCCTTTATTGTAGTTATGTCTAACAATGCGCCCTGCAAAGAAACTAACTTTCCTGCATAGCAGTGCCCCAACTACACCATTTTCAAGGTGCTGGAGACTAAGGCACTGCGAAATGACATTTTCAGCACTCTCTGGGTTTTAGGGTACATCAAGAACAGGTAGCTGGAGGGATTTTTGGGGAGTTCTTATCCCAGCTGCTTGTCCCAAATTGCCTTGCAACAGGGAGAGTGCTCCAGATATTACTTCCCATTGCCCTGATCTCCAGATCCTCAGAAAGGATTTGGTAGGGAAGCTGCCAGGCTGCAGAGGTAAATTTTTAGGATCATGTTTGGTCATTCATGATCATAAACATGAATCCCCAACAATTACAAGATTCTAAGCCCAGTTTATGATGTTGTAACTGCTGAACAGCATGCTGGGCAATTTTTCTAAGCTCTAGATGCAATCTCTCAAGCTCTCCCCCTTCCATACACATTTCATACTTATTTGATTTCTATTCTGCCCTTCCTTACCAAAGACAGGGTAACTGATGCCCCCACATAGAAGCACTTGTACACGCACGACTCTAAAGCCATATCTAATAAAAATACAAAACAAGCAGGAAACAAATAAAACACTTGTCTACAGTCAGAAAGCGCACAAAAAATAAACAAATTCTTGGCTGATCCCTGAATGACAACAGTAGGGAGGAGACAATGAATCTCTACTAGAACTTTCAAAGCCAACTCACCACCACTGAGAAGATCTTGTCAAATGTGGTAGCCCCATGGACCACACTGCTTTGGAAAATCACAAACAGAATATTCCCAAACAATCTCAATTACATTTGATGTAACATGTATAAAAAGTTTAGAGGTGACAATCTAGAGGTTTATGAAAGTATGAAAGAGTTGGCTGACTTACAAAAACACATTGAAACAATGTGGAAAGGAAATTCAAATGAGAGATCAAAGACAACTAAAAGAAGAAGGATTTGATATACATTGGTTTCCCTTCATGCAGTTAAAAGAAAGATTTAAAAAGGATATACAAGGGGAAGGGATGGACTTAAGACAAAATGAGTTAGAAGAATTGATGTTAAAAGGTGATAAAAAGTTACTTTCAAGATTGTATAAAAAATTGTTATCCTTCAAACTAGAGGAAGAAACGGTTAAAGATTGTATGATTAAATGGGCGAGAGATCTCAATCATAATATTCTTTTAGAAGAATGCAAAAATGTTTGGAAAACTAATATGTTATATACCAGATCCTATACTTTACAAGAAAATGTGCTGAAAATGGTATACCATTGGTATCTAACACCCAGCAAATTAAGGAAAGTGAACAAGAATATGAACGATCAGTGCTGGAAATGTAAAGAACAAGTGGGATCCTTCTACCATATGTGGTGGGGGGATGTGACAGAGCAAAGAGATTCTGGTACACCATACGAGCTAATATGCAAAAAATTTTGAAAATGAAAATTGATTTAGTCCCAGAATTTTTTTTACTGGGAATCTTTGGTGCAGAAAGCTCAATAGATTTTTGTACTAAAAGACTAGCATGGCATTTAATTGTGGAGGCCAGACTCATTTATGCTAAACATTGGAAATCAATTTACACCCCGACTATGGAAGATTGGATAGAGAAAACTATTGAAATAGCACAAATGGATAAATTGACATACAGATTAGATAATAAAATGGATAGTAAGTTCTATAAGGCATGGGAACCCTTAACAGAATTTTTGGAAAATAAGAGTATCCTAACTAAAGGTCTCAAATCATGAAGAGAAGGTGAAATGTGATTATTGTTGTAATGATGAGACAAGTTCTAGACATGAATGTGGTGAGAGGTAGAAGTATGAGAAATATGAAAAGAGATGTAGAAGCAATAGGTCATTAGTTTTCGGAAGAAAAGAAATGTTGAAATAGATAATAGTGTAAGATGGATAAAAATTGTAAATAGAATGAAAATAATGAATGGGAAAATGAATAATAGATTCTATTCTTTAAGACATACAGAGGTGTTTTTTTAAATAAAAGATATAAGGCTGTATCTCATGAAAGGGAGAAGTGCCCTATGTTTGTGAGAATATGTTAGTAAGATGTGTTGGTTGTTATATGTATGTATTTGTATATGTTATATGTATGTATGTATTTGTATATTTTGTGTACTAGTATTTGTTTATTGTGTAATAATTTTGTAATGATATGAATGTGATGTTAGGTTGGATTGTTGTTTTTTTCATTTTTGTTTTTATAAAAATAAATACAAAAAAAAAGTATGAAGGAGTAGAGGGCATGCTGATCAAATTTGCAGATGACACCAAATTGAGAGGTGTTGCTAATACACCAGAGGACAGGATCAAATTTCAGAATGACCTGGACAGATTGGAGAGCTGGGCCAAAGCTAACAAAATGAATTTCAACAGAGAGAAATGTAAGGTTCTACGCTCAGGCAGAAAAAATAGAATGCACAAATATAGGATGGGGGACACGTGGCTGGATAGCAGTACGTGCGAAAGGGATCTAGGAGTCTTGGTAGATCACAAGCTGAACATGAGTCAGTAGCGTGATGAGGCAGCCAAGAAAGTCAGTGCGATTCTTGCATCAATAGGAGTATGGTGTCTAGATTGAGGGAGATAATGGTACCACTCTATTCTGGGTTGGTTAGATCTCATTTGGAATACTGTGTCCAGTTCTGGGCACCTCAATTCAAGAAGGATATTGAAAAGCTGGAACATGTCCAGAGGAGGGTGACGAAAATGGTGATGGGTTTGGAAGCCATGCCCTATGAGAAGCAGCTTAGGGAGCTGGATATGTTTAGTTTGCAGGAGAGAAGGTTAAGAGGGGACATGATAGCCATGTTTAAATATTTGAAGGGATGTCATGTCAAGGAGGGAGCAGGCTTATTTTCCACTACTCCGGAGACTAGAACAAGGAGCAATGATTCAAGCTGCAGGAAAGGAGATTCCATCTGAACCTCAGCAAGAATTTCCTGATGGTCAGAGCTGTTCAGCAGTGGAATGTGCTGCTTCAGAGTGTGGTGGAGTCTCCTTCTTTGGAAGTTTTTAAGCAGAGGCTGGATGGTCATCTGTTGGGAACGCTTTGATGTGTATTCCTGCATAGCAGGGGGTTGGACTGGATGGCCCCATGGTCTCTTCCAACTCTATGATTCTGTGATTCTATGAAAGTATGACCTTCATGGTGAGAGAGGCTGCAGATGGAATGCCCAAAACTACTGCTTACAAGCAGTAGTTTCAGAATGACAAAAGTTCATAGTTACCTTCTTGTATGGCAAGAGTCAATAGCTAAGATTATTGGAAAATTGCTCCATTAATAGCTCTTCTTGGAAAGGCTAGCATGACCCTACTGTATAGAGAATTCTTGGAATTGTAGTCCAAAAAGAGTATTTTTTCCCAAGCTCTAGTAATGACAGCTGAGTGGAACATCCATTTTCAGAATCACACTGTCTCTGAGTACCAAATGCCCAGGACAGACAAAGAAGGAGAAGTCTTAAGATGAAATAATTGATTAATAACCATTATTGTGAGCAATGCCAGCATTACTGCTAGGATGGCTAGGAGTTGTACTCCACAGAGGGCAGTTTTCTAATGTTTCCTGTTTGAAAGGCTGTCCCTAAAAATGAGCATGTACACATTTCATGAAAATCTGCACAATCTTTTTTGATGGTGTGTTTCTTCTTTTTTGGTGATATTTAAGTAGCCACTCTAGTCACTCCTCTGATCACAGCAATGCCTTCTATGATTACTAAACACTTTTATTATTCTGGCAATGAGTTTTCCATAAACAGGTATTTCCAAAATGTGTGTCAGAACCTCTAGTACCCACACCTCAGAGTAACCCCATTGAACTCTGTGGGCCTTTCTTCTCAGTTAACGTGTAGAATTGCATGGTTAGGTGTGTTCTAAAAGAATGCTTAATTTCTTTTTGTCAAGAATATTTCTTTCCTGGTCTTTCCATCTTCTTCTTGTTCCATACCCTTCCTCTCATCCATGTTTCTCTCTGAGTTATTGCTTCTTCATCTGTCCTTCAGAGAAGCCTCTACTTTTTACTGAACTCCAAAGAACACAACTGTTTTTCCCTTGGTTAAGGAGACAGTATGTAGAAAAACCCTAGTAACATCTTGCAAGTAACTCGAGTCCATGAAAGGACAACAGAATACTTTCCACTACTAGAAAGACATGATGTTTATCTTGTAATCCCTTCAGAATAACAGTAACAGAGCTTGTGAACAACACCAGGCAGATTCTAGGAATTTTCTGAATATATTAAAAGAAATAAAAGTTCTCACAACTACTAACTTTTCCAAGCACTAAAAATCCTTGTTCTTCAAAACAATATAATTTAAACACTTGTTTTGGTGTTTAACAAGGCCTAGCACCGATTTCACAGTTTAATAACATTCTGACAAGTTTTGCTGTTGCAACTTGCAATAAAGTATTAAATCATTATACACACATATGCCATAATAGGTCTCTTTTTCTTCTATCTGAAATTGAAAAGAAACCTATTGGTAAAACTGCCGTGGAAAAATGTGCTTTGACCATTACAGGCAAAAGCCTACCAATATGTGAATTTAACTTTTTCCGTCTTCTCAGAGTAATCCAAAAGTGGTCTGTTTGTTACATCCTTATCTGAAACTTATTGTGCCAAAGTCAATCTTGGAATTACTACTGCATTCAATTGCTTCATATTTTCTCTTGCAAGTTATTACTTTCTTGGGCCATTGCAGAAGCAAAGATTACTGAAATCATGTCTTCTTGGTTTTATGTATCAAAAAGTGGGTTTGCTGCCGATTTTTAAAAGCTGACAATGTGTGTGTGTGGACAGGGACAATTAAAGTTTCCTGTACAACATCACTGTTGAGAGTAAACAAATGGCATTCATTTTTAATATGAGAAACATGCCTTTACCTATAGCTGCTTGAGTGAAGTCTAAGTTTGGAAAGTTACTTTTTAAGATGAATATTCACATCTTGAAGCTATCCATAACTGAACAATGGTAGGAATGAGGCTTGGGACTCGTGGGGCTGAGAACGGCACTCATCATTTATTAACATTTAAGAAGAAAAGCAGAGAATCTTTCCCTCTCTCTCTCTTTCTGTGTGTGTGTGTGTGTATGTGTGTGTGTTGTCAAGTCGCCTGTCAAGTTCTGCTGAATTTCATAGTCTGTTCTTAGGCAAGGAATATTCAGAAGTGGTTTGCCATTTTCTTCCTCTGAAACATAACCTGGAGCACTTGGTATTCCTTGGAAGCCCCCATTCAAGTATTAATAAGTAATAACCAGGCCTTCCAAGATCAGACAGGATGTGGTGTCCTATGTATACCACCACTATACTATGAAAATCATAGGTCCCACAGGTCCACAGCACATAGTCTAGTCAGCCTATTTGATAATCCAGCCTTAGCTAAATGGCCTTAATCTCCACCATCAGAAAAGTGCAGGACAAAGAATAGATATTATTAATTAATTAATTAATTAGTTAGTTATACATTTATTTATAGTAATGGTTTAAACAGAATGATGGTGGATTGTCCCTTCTCTCCCTCCCCCTCCTACAGACAACATTTAATGTTTCAAAATACAATCAGACTGTTACAAGCAAAACCAGATAAAAGCAACTATGATTTTTGATTCTTTAAGTAACTGGTCATAATCAGTACCTAAAGTTGCTCACTATGGACATTTCCGTACTACACTGTTATAGTGCTATTATTCCACTTTTGATGTCCTGTGGAATTCTGAGGTTTGTAGTTTACTGAGGCTCAAGAGCTCTCTGGCTGAGAGTTCTAAATCTCCTCCCTAAACTGCAAACTCCAGGATTCCATAGGATGCTGAAAGTGGAATAATAGCACTATAACAGTGTAGCGTAGAAATGGCCTATGATAGCCCCTAGAGAACATCAGATGTTTTGATGGAGGGCCATATTCAAAATATACATATAACATATAAGTTATAACTGTTATTATGATGTGCACTGTCTTAGATCCTATGTTGGGAGAAAGGCAGGACTAAACAAATAAGCAAGTAAGCACCACATGGTTAGTTAGCATGTGGCATTTATACATATATACCATACATACCATATGTATAACATGGGCATTCAATATATTTCTGGCCTGTGAAGATGGACAGCTTTCTTGGCATAACAACTCCTGAATGTTCTCTGTCTTCTTATTTTGGCAGTGAGGAGTGGGGGATTAAACTCAAGAGGTGAAGGAGAGAACTAGCAGTAAAATGAAAGAGCCAAAAACATCTTACAAGATAATGAAGTAAAGGGAAAGAGACCTAGCAACAGCCTGCAAGATCAAGATCAAGTAGGTGGGATTGTCTTATTGTATGAGTAGAATTCTTCTCTCCATAGAGAAACACAGCCTTTCTGCTTCACATATTGTGCTCCATGCCCAACATAAGGAAGGGCAGAGGAAAGCAAGCCATATCTGTTGGCCTCAATCCCACTCACATCATTGTCCCTCCTGGCTCCAATTGTGCGCCTTGCTCCAACTCCTCAAACACTGCTAAGGACCACACCTTCTGAACCTCCGATGCAGCACTCCTAAGTTTGTACAATGACATCAACAGAGCATGCACGAGACTGAATGTGTGACTGCATGTGCCTTGTTAATTTATGGCAACTCCATGAAATTTTACAGAATTTTTTTAGGCAAGGAATACTCAGAGGTGGTTTTGCTAGTTCCTTCCTCTGAAATATAGCCTATAGTACCTTGTATTCATTGGTGGTCTTCCATCCGAGTACTAACTAGAGCTGATCCTGCTTAGCTTCCAAGATCAGATGGGATCTGGTACTTTTAGGATATTTAGGCCTTATGTGCTGAATAGGATGCTATTATTGTACAACCTTTGAGAATGTTCAATTGCTTGCATAATAGTCACCAAGAGGATTTCAGCTTTGGACTGCAACTTCCTCAACTAACGGTCATGTTGGCTGGGAGTCGAAGTTTAAAAAAAGGTGTGGGGACTTTTCTGAGTTCTGGAAGAAATTGAATTGGCCTCCCTTTCATATCCTCCACAGAAATTGCCATACATGGGGACACAGAACCAGCAACACTGCAACAAGACAAAATTAAGTAACCCTGCTTCTCTTCTCTACATATCTATTAACCTATGCAGGACCATTTGTAAAGGGAGTGAATGATCAAAGGGCACATAAGAACTGAGGCTCCATTCTCAGAAACAGAAAATCTCTGTTTGTGTCATGTCTGTAATGTACCCCATGTACTGCATAGATGCAGAATTTTTCCTTTGAAAAGTAACAGTATCACATGCAACTTACAATTCTAATGAAAAGAAAGAAAGAAGAGATGTGAGCTGCAAATACTTGTCTGAAAGAGCTACAGTAAAGTTCAGAAATTAATCATTCATGTCTAATCTTTTTTTTAAGTGAAATGTATCAACTGATTCACTGTTCCAAGTTATATAGCTCATATGAATACAAAATATAGAATCTATAGAATGCAGCAAAAAGTCACAAAATAAGGTAGTTTCATAATGTGATTACAAATGGATTTAGAATGTTAAATTTGATTTGTTCTACAATTAAGAGAGAACGGGCAAGAAATTATTGAGCATTTGGCAGTTCAAGATGCATAGGCACATATACTTTGGGAGGAGAAGATGTGTGAATTTTGTATCAGAATTATTGTCTAGGATGTTAGTTTTCTTGGGCCCAAATGCCATGCAAAAGGGTGCCTGGAGTGTCACGCAATTGTGAGGAGCAATCTTTGTGACACACTCAAAATTACATGACGCTCCAGGGCCTGGCAGGCGCCACTTGCACTCTTTTTCATTTTCGGCTTTCAGTCAAAAATGGTGCACGATCGCACATTGCTCCACGGCCCCATGCGCACTTGCCGTGCGTGCGGAGCCTCTGGAGCCACGGCAGTCACGCTTCCTGCCCCAGTGCAGCCTGGGAAACTCCCAGGCTGCACTGCGGAAGGAAGAGGCGAGGCTCTTGCGCTACCTGCTTGGGAGCAGGCAGCTTGTGCAGAGCTGAAACAGTGGGGACACAAGAGCCTCTCGCTGGAGGCTGCTCGCGCAATCCCTGCACCCCAGCACCAAAAAAAGGTAAGCTGTGGAAAGGGCCTTAGTGTGTTGAAAACATATTAGAGTCTCACACAGAAATTTAAATATGAAGCTTGGTCCCAAAATCCTGTTTTAGTTTAATTATGAAATGAGTGCACAAATAGTCTAATTCATTTTGGTCTAGGACCTCAGAAATTAACAACTTTTTAGCCCAACCAGCAGCTGCACTCTTCAGCATGTAGAATCTTGAATTATAAACATAATCTTGAATTATAAACATAATCATGCTTTATAGGATGAATAGTTTATATGAGTAGACAGCTTGCTTGCCCAACATATTGTTCATTGCCTTTGTCATGTCCCCTTTTCCCTCCAGCTACGAAGAGCTCTCTGGGGCCTAACCAGCCATGGTGATTACAAATATATTTGTACATATAAAGCTTCAACACTCGCTTTTAATGATGTTTGGTTTTTAGCCAGTTTGCAATAAAAAGTGACTAGGGAGGACAACATGCCAAAGTATTTGTGCCTTCAGCCTCAATTTAATGCCTCTGTCTACCAGTGCTATGGCTTTCATCTGGAAATCCTGTCTCAACACTGGCGTGCATCTGGTGTTTTTAAGGTTTAATGTCAAATTAACTGACCGGGTTGAAGCCAGACCCCTGCGTTCTCCAGGCAACGGTTCCAAAACAATGCTTAACAAGAGATTTCAATGTGTGAAATTGTAGGGAGAAGAAGGAGAAGATGTAATACAAGACTGTATGGTATCATCCCAGATCTGTCTGAAGAAGGTCATGAGTTCCCATGCAGCTTGAAGAACTTGCCTGCTCATCTTTTGAACTGCAGCTCAGTGTACCACTGTGTGCTTTCTGTCTTGTGATTTATGCTTAACAAGATATGGTTTACAGGGCCTGTCTTAAAACATATCCAGAAGCAGATCAGATTTCAAGACATATACTGAGTCAGATTGTGGTTTGCAAGTCTACCTCTAAGTCTCATGGTATATTCCCACAGGATCAGATGGTTCTACCAGAGCTGACAGTGCTGTATGAGAAAAAAAGCACAAAATTGTGTAGAATCATCAGCTTATGGAAAATTAAATAGTGAATACGGGGGGGGGGAGGACACTTCCAAGTAATGGCTGTTGGAAATAGAGTATAGTCAAGTGTGCATGAAGGGTTCTATGCCTACAGGGGTCACCTAAAGAAGTTCTTCTTTATTTTACTTCATCTGTCCCTTTCCTTGCCTGGTCTTCTCAATCAGACTTTGCTTCCTCCCACTTTCTTAGGGAAACTTTACTTCCTCCTGCTCTCAGTCACAAACTCTCTCCCAGGGATGTAGCTAGTGCAGGAACTGGAAATGCTGGTGTTTTTGTTGTTTGGTTATTTGTTTTTGTTTTTTGATTACTCAGAAACCCAAAGCCAGCATGGCCAAGTTGTCTGAAAAATCCTGGGAGAGGTAATCCAAGAAAGTAACTTGTCCAGGCTTTGAGCTAACATAGCATCTTAACCTTCTTTGCCTGCAGACATAATTCATAGAATAAATGGCTCGCATTCGGTATTGCAGTTATGGATCTTTAACCTAGAGTTATGGTTCTGTAAATGATGTATGTTCAGTAAGACTACATAGCCTTATATTAAAACTATATAGTCTTATACTAAGGCCCTCTTCGCATGCCAGTCCTGTTGCAAAATGGCCTTGGGATTGTCGTGTGATTGCGAGGACTGTTCCACATGATGTCCTCGCAATCGTGCAATGTTCCCAAGGCCATTAGGGGGCAATCGTGTATTATATCATTTTTGGCTCGTCGCCAAAAATGATGCATGATCGCATGTCACTCCTGTGCCTCACATGCACTTACCTTGTGTGTGGAGGCCCCGGACATGCAGCCATCACACTTCCTACCCCAGCACACCCTGGGAAATACCCAGCTGCGCTGCAGAAGGAAGGGGCGGAGCACTCACACTTCCTTCCGGCAAGCACAGAGCTGGTGCAGAAGGAAAGCAGAGAGGACGCGTGTGCCTCCCAGATGAGGCTTTTCACACAATCCCTGCATGACACCAGCGGCACCAGGTAATGTGCGAAAAGGGCCTAAGACTACATATTCTTATAGTAAGACTATGTGAATGTCATCCCAGCTCACCTTAAGAGCCAGAAGCCAGATTGGATGGAGGCCTATTCAGCTTCTTACTGGAGTGCAAGGACGCTGACATTTCCACACACACCCCAACAACAATCAGATACAGGACCTCTGTCACAATTCCCCATTGCAGCCTCATTCACTGGTGTGAGGGTGCTAGAAACTTCATCCTCCTCCTTGTTCCCTGATTGGAAGCTGAAAAGACCTTCTTTGGCTAATCCAGCTGCTGGCTCTTAAGGTGGGCGGGGAGGCATCAGACCAGGAGAGATTACTTAGTTATGCATGCATAACTAGTAGAATATTAACAAACATCTTTTTTCTTTTAGGCTGTCTTTATCACTTATTCGAATCACCATAATCCATTTATATTCAAGAAGAGGAATACTGAAAAGCTGCCTTGTCGCATCTCTTTGTCCATCTGCTCCAGTATTGTCATGTCAGTTCAGTCCTGGCCTGATTCTCTTTTGTAGTCCCAGCAAGAGTAGATCCACTGAACCAATTGTTGAACTCTAAGTCAATATGTAAATCCCTTCGACTCACTGGATCTACTCCAGCTGAGCCTACCAACAGGATTCAGGCCATAGTTCCAGACTGTGAGTTATTTTTATGGGGCCTTTTCAGACCATGCAGTTATAGGATTATAATTCCACTTTTACTGCAATTTTTCTATTCTGTGGAATTTTTAGATTTCCACTTTAAAGAGGTATACTTATAATTCTCAGCCAGAAAGAACTCTAGTGCCTCACCAAAGTACAAACTCCAGGATTCCTTAGGATCCAGCCATGGCAATTAAAATGGAATCATAGTGCTCTAATTGTCTAGTATGAAAGGGTCCCTGGATCTCCAGCCGATGTTCTTTTCCATCACTGATTACCTGATCGCTTTAAGTGGAGATGCCTAACTTTATTTGAATGCACAGCATGTGCCTTACACTACACTCATTGAAATTCTACAAGGGAAATGAAGCACCACAGCATAAAGCTGTGACTTTGTGGATTCACTGCACACACAGGATAACACAAGCTGAAATCCTTTCAAAAGTCAGCAGAGCACAGGTATCCTTGCACAGATGGAGGCAGGAGCAGCAATAGTAGCAGAGGGTGGCATACCTTCCCTGCCATTCCAGAGGCTATTCCAAGGATTTTCCAGTGGGCAGACAAAATGGCTTAAGCCAGTGGCAGAGCTTGGAGTGTATGGGGGGGGGGCGCGGGGCTACAGCACAAGGGGTGAGGCTGCTGTGCATGGGGGTGTGGCTGCAGTGACTGGTTTGAGCAAGAGGATATCAGATAATGTCCAAAGAGTAGAATTGTTGATGAAACCAGGAGTTACACTGGTATTATTTGAAGACTCCTGTGCCATGTTAAAGATAATAAACGGACTTATTAATAACATAGGACACAATCCATGAAAGCTCATGTTACCCTGTGAATTGGGGGTCCCGGGAGGGGCGCCCAAATACCAAACAAACCTAGCAAAGATGGGGAAATTAACTGGAGCACTCTCTTGGCTAACGAGAGGCAGGGCAATGAAGCGGGATCTTTTATCCTATGTATACCGGTTCAGGTCAGTGAGGAGTCAAGCAGTTTCAAAATACTAACAGTATTTATTAAACACAAAATAATAAAAACACAAGCACACTCCTAACTAGAAAAGGAAAGAAAGAGAATTTAGGGGAATGGGCAATGCGCCACCTGTCCGAAGTCCTGGAGACACCAATTGAAGAGGAGGAAACCCGGCGTAGGAGCCGAGGGGATCCTGCTGGACCAAGCAGCAGCGAGCAAGGAAAAGTGATTTCAGCAAGTGATTTTTCAGCAAGGTCCGACGAGAGTTCCAGTGATTCAGCAAGAGTTTAAGTGATTTCAGCAAAGTCCAGCGAGAGTTCCAAAGAGCTCTCAGAGCAGGGGATTTTTATAGGGAGAAGAACGACCGCAGGCTAGACTGGTTTTGGGTGAGAACAATAAGTTTTGGGCTGGAGACAAAGCCTCCGAAAGGTCGGAATTTGCATGATTGAATTATATGCCGAATTGACAATAGTATGGCCGGTATGTAGATGCAGCTAGCTTGGCCGTTAAGTGCCTAGCTCGCCAGGGTGTTCTCTCAGGCAGAGAGTCCTTTTGTTTTACTGTGCATTTGTATTTAAGGTGTTTGTGTCGGGAGGTCTCCCCCTGAAGCGGATCTGGCAATATCTGGTGTTTGAGTGAGAGAAACAAGTATCATCCATGCCTAGCTTCGCGCTTGTTCGGCAGGGCCTCACAAACACTTGGCTGGTGGCAGAAGGCTGAATTATGATATCAAAAATGATATCTTTGGCTCACTAAAGCCAGACTAGATCGCGGTGGTAACACTCATGTCATAATAAATAAGTTTTTGAGGTATAAAGAGTTCTTTGTTGCTTTGATAGGAGCAGGTTACCTGTGGCTACCTATCTAGAAATTCCTGGATGATGGTAAATTCAAAAAGCAGGAAGCACCACTGAGCATGTGTGTGTGTGTGTGTGAGAGAGAGAGAGAAAAGAGAGAGAGAGAGATTGAGAGAGGCCATTTCTGCACTTGACTGTTATAGTGCTATCATTCCACTTTCAATATCCTATGGAATCCTGGAGTTTGCAGTTTAGAGAGGGGCCTCTCTAAAATAGATATACAAAATAATGGATGAATGAATGAAACTGGGACTGTGTATATAAATGGGTGAGAGAAAGAGAATGGGATGTGTGTGAATGAGAGAACAGTTATACAGGCATCTGTACAGAAGTGGGTAATGCCTACTTTGGCTATGCCCACTGATGGTATGTGACCTCTGGTTGATTTTCTAGGGGGGGCAATCTGGCACTCAAGCTTAAAGGCCCTCCTTTGGTCCATTTCCACTTACCTCTGAAATGAGCAGAGTAATTTTACTCTGCTCTTCAGTCAAAAATGACTCATAAAGGATGCTTGCAAATATAAATAATAAGAGTGTTCCAGCTTCCCAGATTTGCCATATCAAAAACAACAAAACAGGAAAAGGGATTGAGCAGGAAGCCAAGCCAAGCACACACGGCTCTTAGTTATAGCAACCAAATGAAACAGAAACAGTTCAAAGAGAAGAGAAGCTGAAACTTGCTGTCTATCATCCAAGCTGATGAAGCAGTTCTGCTTCCTGTCTCTTCCTCTCTTGCAGCCTCAGAAGATGATGTACTCTTCAACTGTCCTAACTGGGCAAGGGCAGTCCCAAATAATCCTCTGTCACCCCACTTTATCAGTTGCGTTTAAAATGCCCCAGTTTCTCTCTCCCCTTCCCACTTTCCCCCTTTGTCCTCAACTTACTTCAGTTGCTGCAACCTGACTTCAATATGCAAAAGTAGTTTGCACTCAACAGCTGAGAGGGGAGGAGCGGGTGGAAAGTTGCCCTTCCCTCTAACCTCAGGCGAAAGCAAATTGCTGCAGCCTCTCCTAGCTTGTATGTACTTCCTCATTAGTAATTTTTGCCATCTTGAGCACACACCCATTTTTCTAGGCTACATGAACCCAGTTTTCATCTGTGAAATGTTGGAGAATATGAAATTACTGTTGCCAAGTGACAGCTGGTGGAGGGAGAAGCCTGCAGGAGATGGCTTCTCAGCAGCATTGATGGTCAGGCCTATTTCTTACCATAAGCTGATTGAATGCAGTCACTGTCTTGTTCTTCCTCTTCTTTATGCTTGTCCATATTATCAAAAAGTCATCATGGGCATATCCTGTAGGAGACATAGGGCCTTTCCACATTACATTGTTATAGTACTAACATTCCACTCTCAATATCCTGTGAATTCCGGGGTTTCTAATTTACTGAGGCCAAAGAGCTCTCTGGCTAAATTGCAAACCCCAGGATTCCATAGGATGTTAAAACTGGAATAATAGCATTATAACAGTGTAGTACGGAAAGATCCATATAGTCAAGTGCCCCTCTGTGAGAGTGAGCCCTGAATCTTAAGTCTTCCTCTCTGGAGAAGGAATTCAAATTTTGCCTACATATCTAACTAAAAGCAAGCACAAACAGGCATGTTACAGAGATTAGATATTTATTAGGGTACTAGAAACTCTGGTTTCAGAAGATTCAGTTCTGCTGTTATGTTAGAGAGAGAGAGGCTTCTCTTTTATCTTAGCTATTGAATTCTAACAGTTGTTCATGCAGAGGGCACTAGATCTCCATGACAGTGCTAAATGCTTTAAATCCAGCACTCCTTTCTCCTGGCCATTTTCAATTTTGCTTCTGAATTCCCTTTTATAGGGATACGCTGTCATAAGACATTTGACTCCCTCTTCTCAGCTTGATGTTAATTTCTTCCAGAGAACTGTTTTATTTTGCTAGGTGAACAAAGAGAAGGATTGCACGTGAGCGCTTTAGATTTTAGTGACAAAATAATTGTTCCTAATCCCTTAGCAGGAAAAAATGGAGAGCAAATAGAAAACTGAGTATGTTCTTTAATAATGTTGGATTTATTCTAGTTTATGGCTCAGGGTTGTTATTCTCATGGTAACTTTTATGCAGAAGTCCAGTTAAAAAAGCAAAAAGCTCAGTCATTTATTCACTTTTCTTATACAATCAAGAGAACTGAATTAGCTTTTTGGTACTGGTCCTGCTTAGTTTATGTTTTTGACTTATGCTTTACTTGCTCTTAATTCCTCATCTCCACTCATAAAGATAATGGCTGACATCCTGTTCGGTAGTTATGATATTGTTAGACAGACTTGTGGTATTGTAACTGCTGGAGAATCATGTTTATGATGATGAAGAACCAAATGTGACCACCAAAACCTATCTTCACAGGGCCTATCCAAACAGTCACAAAAAAGCAAGATCTCTCAAAAAAAGAAACTTCATTTATTACTGATTGGGACTTCCTAGAAAATAATTTTCAATCTATAAGAACCTCTCCAGCCAGCAGGAAGGGAGGGAGGATAAAAGTAATTTGGTCAGTTTCATAATGCTATAGGCAATTCGCCAGTCATTGAACTCTTCTGTCTCTTTGCTCATTATCGCCTTTGGAGACCTGGATGAGTGTGCTTTCTTTTTTAAAGTCACAGTGCTCCAAAAATCTTACTGTTCTAGTGTAAATGCCTTGTGCTCCCTTCCTAACCAGAGGAATGCCATTTAATTTAATCTATGGATAAAAAAAAATCTTACTCAAAAAAGGAGTTTTTTTGTTTGTTTGTTACAATATATCCTGGAATAAAAAGAACTCAGCCTCTAAATAGGAATAAAACATTTCACTTTATGTTGGAAATTGCCTCTATATTGTCTCTGAAACAGGCAATATCATCTGGTTGGTTAAAAAAAAAACCCTTGAGAACTTTAGCAACAGATAGAGCAACCAGTAGGAATGTTTCTCCCATCTGTTTTCCCCCATAGCCTGGCAGTACCTGGACTGAAGTGTTTCTGAGGCACTGGAAGTCAGGGTACTGGGAAATGATATGTACAGTATGCTCCTGGTCTTGAGCTGTCTTGGAAGAAGCAGTATCCTGGGGAGCTGGAAGAACTGGTATAAATATACCACTCAGGGATGCTCCAAGATACTTGGATGTCTAAGGCAAAGGATAAAATGGTGGTTCAAAACTCCATATGCAGAAGGCGACTATAGTAGCAGTTGAATCTTACTTTAACACTGATAAATCTGAGGGCCCCAATAAAGTTTAAGAAGCCCAAACTCACCTCTGTCCTCCAAGAGAGGGAAACAGCCAAGGGGCTGAAGAGGAGGACCTAGGAAGGTAACACTGCTCCAGTATCCGCCATGTGCCATGTGAGGTGACTAACTTACTCTGTCTAATGGTAGATGCAACCCTTCAGTAGCCACTTCCCACTCACCCTTCAGTAGCCACTTCCCATTCACAGCCACATCAGTGGCATCTCTGTCCTGAACCCCCTTTTCCCGCAGATCACTTGGGACACGTTTATACTTTTCTGAACATTCACGCAATCCACCAAACTGGCAGAGCATTATAAGATATAATAAAATGTGGGACTGCACTGTGATGTATGATTGTAATTTGTGCATATAGCACATAATATGAAACCCAGTCCCTTTTTATTAATTATTACACTAATGATGCTTCTAATTTTCCAGCTATGTTTAGAGATATCTGGACATTCTTTTTATTTAGAGAAATCTTGTGGGTTCTATTGTCATAATGAATTGAAAGTGTTCTGTCAGGTATTGCATGGTAGAGTATTTTGGTTTCTGTAATTGCTTTAAAATTTGTTCTTGATTTATTCTGTTTGTGTTCTGATATCCCTTGCCCTCGCCTTTCTATTTTTTTACAAATTTTTGTATGCCATTTTAAAAAACAAACAAACATAAGGAGACAGCGCACATCTTTCCATGTAGACAGAAGAGGAATCGTGGAACTGTTGAGAACTCAGATTTCCCAAGCACCTCCTTGAGCTTAGTATGTGATAGATTTCTCATTATAATCTAATTATAATGAGAAATCTAGATAGAAGATTTCTGTCTTCTCAAAGCCTCATAATGTTGCCTCAGAGGGTTATCTTGTTTTATTTGACAGAATCTTGAAATAGCTTCAAAGAGACTTTTTCCACAGGAGACCAGATTGACCACTGCTCTGTTTCGATCCTTCTAGACACAAATGTTTCAGTTAACTTTGCCCCAGTAACATCCCTGTCAAGAATGTGATATTGGATATTTTCTGACATGATACTACCCTTATCATAACACTGGGAACTGTACATGATTTGCCAGGAAAGCAGTCTTCAGAATGCTTAGGAATGAGTTTCTTTATCTTTGAAACGCTAATAAACATTCCATGGAGAGGAGCAGTATATACCCTGCATCTTTCCCAGTTCTGACAGGATGACCACAATGCATCTTCTGCCTTCCCACTTTTTCAGCTGATTTAAATATGTCCTGGTATCTTTCTCTTCCCCTCAATTTACCTGTTTGTTCTCTGCCTGCTTTTTTTGCAGCAAACTGAGTTCAAAGTGCAAAAGTAATTTGTGCTCAGCACAAGGGAGAAGAGAGAGGAGTGGGAAGAATTCTGCTTTTCTTGAAATAAGCAAACGGCTGCAAGGCTTTTCTAGCTTTCTAACAGAAAAAAACTGTATTGTATTGACTCCAAATTGCTTCTTGAGATAAAGTAAGCAAAGGGAATATATGCATCTTATAAAAAGCAGAAGGGGAGAGTCTTGCCAGTCAAGAGGGTCTTTCCTGAAAGAGATCCCCTTTGAATTATAGCACCCCCAGAACTGTGCACCAGTCATTCCCTCAATCACTTTTTCTCGTAGAAACAGATTCTCCTATTTTCTCATAGAAACACAGATTCTCTTATTCTCCTCCTGTCTCTCCTAGACATTATATAATATGATCTCTACTGTTAACCATGCTATGCACATGTAAGCATACACAACCTGGCATCCTGTTGGTTAGTCCCAACTAGAATAGGCCCATTCAATCAATTGTTGAGAGGTGAGTCAACATGTAGGCAAATCTCATCAACTTAGTGAGTTTGTTCTAGTCAGGACTTATAGTAGGATTTAGGTCAGAGTATTATAGGCTGTATTTCAGAGGAAGGACCTGGCAAAACCACTTCTGAGTATTGCTTGCCTATGAAATCCCTATAAGTTGACTAGAAACCACATAGACACACATTATAGTTATTGATTTAGCTTCTCCCCCTTTTCAGGCTTTCCTAAGTGCAGTACTGTACAGAAACTAAGGTTCTTCTGCTTAAAATAGTAGTTTTATGTGTTTTAACTCATTAATAACTTTTGTCCGCTTGTTGTCTGGCCACATGTTTGATTGTACTGTGATGTTGCTAGACCTCATGTGTCCCAATATTTATATAGGGTTGCCAGTTCAGGATCATCTGAGGTTGCAAGGTTTCCAGGCGAAAACCTAAGACCTAGAGACAGCCCCACTGATGTCATTAGGTATGATGCAGTAAATACCGATCACAGTTGCTTGTAACTTGTCATTCAAACACACACACACACACACACAGGCAAAACACAGACAGAAAATTCTTTCCTGATTGGAAATTAAGACAGAAATCTTAGCTGAAGGGGCTGGTCCCCCAGTAAAGTGGAATGAGGAGATTATTCTTTCTCACTTATTTAGGGAAAGTGATTAGGGAACATTCAATCTAGCCCACTTGCTTCTAGCCAGAAGGTGGATACAGTGCAGAACAGAGGTTGAACCCTGGTGCCACAATGAAGGAGGAGCTACATGCGTAGATCCCAGGACAATCTTTTCAAGTGTGGCAACAAATCAATTAATCCTTGCAAACTATATCAAGCTGCTGCACTGAAGTAGCTCGCCAAGAATTGAGACCACCAGATTAGAAAGCAAAAATAAAAGTTTATTTTACTGCAGGGATCTCAGTGGAATGATTTCCAAAGCCTGAGAGCCCCGATCCAGGTATTAGCTCTCTTTTTATACCCTCTTGTAAACAGGTTACAGGAAATGATTACATATGACCATATATGAAGTGTTTACAGGTCAGGCAGACCTGGGTTACATCTTTCAAAAATGATGTATTTTGGTACCAAGGGAGTATTTCTCCAACATCAAAACTCCCTAGGTTCCCGGCACTGCTAAGCACATACCTAAGCCTCTTGATAAGATAAAGGGCGCATCTGCTCACCTTATTTTTCTATATTTTTCTACCTTAGCATTAGCTTCTTCAACTTAACCCTTTCATTCCCCCCTTTATGCCAAATTCTACGCAATTTGACATACTTAAGCTTGCTTTTGGGCCATAACAGCAAAATGAGCTGCCTTCCCCTCCATAGCTTGGGAGAGAGAGGCATGTACACATTTCATAGCACAAGAAATACATATCATTACTAAGAACCCTACTACAATTAAAAGTACAATACCTAGAAACAAGGTTTTTAACCAGCTAAGATCTGGAAGCCAAGAAGTTAACCAATCCCAGGGGTTACTAACGCCACTGTCATTATTTTTTATCAACCCTTGCAACTGCTGTATCTCATCCTCTATAGTCTTGTTCAAATCATGGAACGCAACCTTGCATCCTCCTTTGACTATGGTACAAAACCCCCCTTTTCTGGCTAACAAGTAATCCAAGGCCATTCGATGTTGTAACAATAGCTGATTTAGCTCTTCAATTTCTTGTTGGAGGGCTTGTACCAATTTCCCAGTCGCATTTATAGTTTTCTCCAATCTGCAAGTCAATCCTATTATGCTCCTACGATTTTCTTGAGCCATAATTCCTGGGTAGGATCCCAAAGTGAGGACCCCTGTGATCAGTCCTCCTCCTACTCTACTACCCTCACTCTCAGACAACTGTGGCCTCACGATGACCAGATCCTCACATTGACTTCCCAGTGGTCCCACTAAATGCCGTTTCTTCCTACCAACTCGTTTGATCTGTCTTGGTAGGAAAACTTGGACAGGTATAGTCATATATCCTATTCCTATACACTGGTAAGTCCCTGGGTGGTAGTTGGTGGCCCACCCATTAAAGTAGAACCATAAATGCGGGTCTCTAGCCATCAATCCAGAGCATATACTACCTGACCCTGTATAATTAGGAGTGAACATGGGATATTCTGGGTATAAATCTCCAAAATTAGTTTCATTTAAGTCCCCCTTGGGTTGATAGGAGTTATTATATGTGCCATACAAATAGAATCTATCACTACATGCTGAATAATTTCCCAGTTTACCATAAAATGAGGAATATTTTATATATCCTTTCCACTTAGAATTCCAAGATCCACTATGGTGACAGCAAAAACACATTCCGGCGGAATAAGTATAAAACTTCAACCGCCTAAATCGAGTCTTGTTTATATTACTATCAACTTTGGCAAACATATTGGGATTCCCTCTCAATGCTGACTGTAGGGCTCCTACAACCACTCCCGGTTCACTAATAAGGGAGGGCATAAAACCGAAATCTGCTACAGTCTGTGGATGTTCATAGATCAGGGTGACATTGGGTCCGTGTTGTTGGAACATGTGTGCAGCATGTCGTTGAACCAGTTAGCCTCGACTACTCCACCCATCACGCTCCACATCCCGATCAACATTACCCACTTCATTTTCGGAGCCACTCAGGGACCCAAATCTACTTACTCCACACAAATTCCTTCTGTACATATACAAAAATACTAAAATACCAAGAAATATACACACTACTATTATTATTAGATCACTAATACTAATATTCATTGTTTCTCTCCCATATCCACTGTAGGGGATCTGGCCGTGCGTAGAGTAGTCAGCCTCCGGAGTGACTACAGCAGGGCTCAGTCCAATCTTCCTCCTCTGCAGTTGCTAGGTCTGACCGTACGTAGAGCTACCAGCGTCCAGCGGGTGGCAGCAGTAGGGTCTAGCCTAGAGTCTTCATTCACCTGTTGCGGATCTGACTGTACGTAGAGTGGTCAATTCCCTGGTATGACCACGGCAGAGTCTAGTCCAATCTTCTGTCCCCTTTTCTTCTGGACAATTTCAGTTTCAAAGGGTTTTCTTGTGATGAAATTACAGCCCCAATCAGTAAACGCCCTTTTTATCCTGGTGTAGTGTATCCAAGGTTTCAGCCCTGCTACTTTTACTGCAGTGGGGGTGACTAACAGCACATGATACGGCCCCCTCCAGCCTGGTGATAGAGGCTCCCCTTTCCAATCTTTAACCCACACCTCATCCCCAGGCTGGAATGGGCCTTTGTGAGGAAAGGAACTCGTCTAACCTCTAAAGCATGGGCGTTTACCTTCTCTAGAGCTTTCCCCCTAATGCCTGCACTTCTTCTTTGAAACTCCCTCCCAGCTCTCGAATGTCCCCTCTCAATCCCTTCAGGATGGCCGGGGGTCTTCCATACAGCAGCTCAAATGGACTCAGCCCAGTCGTCCGATGAGGGGTGCATCTTATTCTAAAAGAGCTATTGGGAGTACATCCAACCATTTGAGCTTAGTTTCTTGACACAATTTTGCAAGCTGAGTCTTCAATGTTCTGTTCATCCTTTCCACCTTCCCAGAACTTTGGGCCTATACGCACAATGTAATTACAAGTAATTCCTAAGACTTCTGCCAAACTCTTAACTACTCCGTGCACGAAGGCCGGGCCATTATCAGATCCGATGTGAAGGGGTAACCCGTATCTAGGTACGATGTCTCGGAGTAGAGCTCGTACTACTTCCTTCGCCTTCTCGGTTCTAAGTCCAGGATATGCTTCAACCCCACCCAGTGTGAGTGCACACCATTACCAACATATATCGGTATTGTCCCATCCGTGGCATCTCGGTGAAGTCCACCACTAGGGATTCGAAGGGAGTAGATCCTTGATGTTGGGTTCCCTCTCCAATCTGGGTCCTTGACGCGGGTTGTTCCGAGCGCAGAGTTGACACCGTGATGACGCCAGCATGGTGTACTGTCTCATTCCATCTATAAACACATCCTTTGCCAACAACTGGGCCAACGCTGTCTTTCCCAGATGCGTGGCTTCATGTGCCTTCTGAACGATTGGCCATCCCATAGATTGGGGCATGTACCGTCTTCCATCTGGTAGGACCCACCAACCATCTTTGTCACTTATAGCTTTCAGGTCCTTTTCGGCCCTCTCATTCTCCTACTGGGTGTATCTAGGGGTCTGGTTACTCAAGGAGACTTGGAAAAGTGGTACTACCAATTCTCTGGGCAGGTTCTCCTTCCCACTCACTAGTTCACTCTCAGCAGCCTCCTTTGCAGCAGCATCTGCCTTCCGATTTTCCCCGGACCACTGGATCTTGCCCTCTCTGATGTCCTTTACAGTGCATCACAGCAACTTTACTAGGGGCCCACACCGCTTCTAATAGGTGCTCTATTTCTTTCCATATTTGATCTCTTGTCCTGAAGAATTGATCAATCCTTTTTCTTTGTACAGTGCTCCATGTGCGTGCAGGGTAGTGAAGGCATACTTTGAATCTGTGTATATGTTTACAGTAAGTCCTTCGGCCACTCTAAAGCCCTGATCAAAGCGATAAGTTCCGCCTTCTGGGCCGAGGTACAGACAGGTAGCGCTTTGGCTTCTATTATTTTATCTGCCATGACCACTGCATAGCCGGCCTTTCGCTTCCCCTCTCGCACAAAGCTACTTCCCACTGCTGTAGTAAGTGACATCAGGATGGGGCCATGGGGTATCCCGCAAGTCTGGTCTACTTGAGTATACTTCATCCATGGTTTGAAGGCAGTCGTGGTGTATATTTCCAGATTCTGCTGGGAGCAGTGTTGCAGGGTTCAGGGTGGTGCACAACTCCAACTTCACTCTAGGGTTTTCATACAACATTCCCTGATACTTGGACATTCGGCTATTCGTGAACCAATAGCTACCTTTGTACTCCATGAGGGCCAGTACAGAATGTGGAACCTTTACCATCAAATTCTGGCCTAAGGTTAACTTATCTGCTTCTTTTACCAACAAGGCTGTTGCTGCTATAGCCCTGAGACACCCAGGCCATCCTCTAGCGACTGGATCTAATTGCTTAGAGAGATATGCCACTGGGCGATGCCAGGATCCCAACATCTGTGTCAGTACTCCCACGGCTATTCCATTCTTCTCATCAACAAATAAGGTGAACTTCTTTGTTACATCTGGCAGACCTAGCACCAGACTCCATCAGCGCCTTCTTTATCTGTTCCCAGGCGTTCTTTGTTCTTTTCCCCACACAAATTCAGACTTCTCCGGACCTTGGTAGCTTCATATAATGGTTTGCTCATTACTGCGAAGTTAGGAATCCAGATTCTGCAAAACCCAGCTGCACCCAAGAATTCTGGCACCATCTTCCCAATTCCGGGGCTCAGGCAGAAGCACACACAGCCTCCTTCCTTTCTCGGCCTAGCGCTCGTTTCCCCTTGAGTCACTTGGAATCCCAGATATCGCACCTCTGTCTGGCACAACTGGGCCTTCTTCTTAGATACTTTGTAGCCTTGCTTCCCACAGAAGCTGGAGCAACTCCATTGTGGCTTCCTTACACTCCTCCTCACTGGTGGCGGCCAACAGTAGATCATCCACATATTGCAGCAAAACTCGTCTCTCGGGTTCAGATCGGAATTTTCTCAAGTCCTGACTCAATGATGTCCCAAAAATCGTTGGCGAGTTCTTCCACCCCTGAGGCAAGCGGCACCACGTGAACTGGGTCTTCTGGCCTGTAATGCTGTCTTTCCACCTGGAAGGCAAATATGTCCTGGCTTTAGGGGGGCCACTCGGATACAGAAAAGCATGTTTGAGATCCAAAACAGTGAAGTGAGTAGCTGCAGATGGAGCTCATTCCCATCAGGACATATGGGTTTGGTACCACTGGGTGTAGGGTTACTGTAGCTTTGTTTACCATCCTTAAATCTTGTACTGGACGATATTCCTCGTCCCCAGGTTTCAATACTGGGAGTAATGGAGTATTCCAGGGAGAGCGGCATTCCCGAATTATATTGTACTTCTTCAGCCGTTCCTAAATGCTTCTGGATCCCTTTCCAGGGCTTCTCTGGGTAGATCATATTGCCTTACACGAGTGGGCATAGCATTTGGCTTTAATTCTACCACTATGGGGGCCACGAACCGGGCTAACCCAGGTGGGTTGTCTCTTAAGCCACACGCCTGGGGGTCCAAATATAGCGGGTTGCTCTTGACAAACCATGATCTGGTACCTTCGCCACTCCTCCTCCATTGGATAAGTCACTGAGATATTCTTTGGTCCTCTAAAATTTATTTCCATAGTCCCATCTTCTTCAATAGAAATTTGAGCTCTCAATTTAGCCAACAAATCTCGACCCAATAAGGGCACAGGGCAACTTGGCAAATACAAAAACTGGTGAGTGACTTGATGTCTTCCTAGATCCACAATCCTTTTTTCTAAGAGAGGGTGTTTTTCCAATTTCCCCGTGGCCCCCACAATTCTTATGGCTTTCTCAGTTTTTGGGGCTATTGCAGAATTTAATACTGAACGGGTGCACCCGTATCTACCATCATGGGGATGGCTCGGTCCTACTTGTGCTGCGACCATAGGCTCCCCGAGCCAAGCAAGGGTCCCGGTCTATCCTAATCGTAATGTTCCATTTCAGCTAGTCCAATGAAGTCCTCGAACCCTTCGTCCATCCCCTGCTCATATCTTCCATCCGCTCTTTCTTCCTCTTCCTCTTCCTCGATTTGCTCCCTTCCTTCCTCGATCCATTCCTCTTCCTCTGTTCGCCATCCCTCTCTGTCTGGGACATTCATTCTTCCAATGCCCAACCTGTCGGCAGAGGGCACACTCATTGCGTCTCAATGGAGGTCCACTTCCTTTTCCAATTTTCCGCCCCCCTTCCTTTGTTGCCAAAGCTGCCCAGCCAATAATTTCACTTTCTTATGCATCCGCCTGTCCTTCTCCCGTTTCTCCTCTTGGTCTCTATTCACATATACTCTCTGGGCAATTTCCAACAATTGGCTCAAATTCATACCTGCAAATCCCTCTTGTTTCTGGAGTTTCTTCCTTATATCTGGATAACTTTGGGTCACGAAGGCCAAATTCACCATCTGTTGGTTGCCTGGGTCTTCTGGGTTCACAGGAGTATACTGCCTATAAGCATCAAGCAATCTTCCAAATATGTTTCCTGGGGGTTCAGTGGGTCCCTGAAGTATCTCTGATACTTTGGACATATTAACAGGCCTCTTCATTCCTTCTCTCATAGCTTCCACTAGTAGAGCTTGATAATGAGTGAGCATAGTCAACTGTGCTGGGAGGTTCGGGTCCCATCCTGGGTCCGCCAAAGGGACCCTACCTCTCATCCACTGCTCAGGGTTCGCCTCTCCAGGAGGTGCCCTGTCTCTAGCTATCTGTTCTGCATGCTGAATTATTCTCCTCCGCTCTTCAGTAGTGAACAAAGTCAGGAGCAACTGCTGACAATCTTGCCAATTGGGGACATGTGAGGCCATAATACTGGAACAAAGTTCAATTACTTCTTGTGGCTTATCTGTGTAAGTAGCATAATGGGTCTTCCAATTAAGGAGGTCAGACGTGGTGAAGGGAGTATATTGGTAACTCGGGACTCGCCGATAACCACCCTCTTGGGTGGGATCTGGCACCAACTGACTGATTTGTCGCAATGGTGCAATCACATCTCCACTTTCCCCATCCGAATCATCTACTTCTTCTACTTCCTTCTGGGGTTTTGTCTGTTTACTCTTGACCTGCTTACTCTTGGATTTTTCTTTTGGTCCAGTCTGTTCGGGTTTGGGTCTGAGTGTCATCTTATTCTGGACAGCCAAACTGGAACCTGGCAACTCCTCTGTCATTTCCTCTTCATGGGTAACGGGGGCCAATCCGCCAGTCCCCCAGCCACTCCCTCTTGTTGTGAGGCTGCCTGAGGTACTGGTGGCAGTGGAGCAGGCGGTGGTACTTCCAAAGCCAGTGGTGGCGGGGCTGGCTGCATCACCACATACGGTGGAGGGGGGGCAGTGGGCTCTTCTGGAGCTGAATCAGGCAAAATCTGGGCTTTTCCAAGCTTTCGTCTGGCCCTGTCCTGCCTCAGCACCATAGCCTTACAAATTTGTTCCTGACACTTCTGCAACCAAGAGGGGTTCTCTGTAACCACTGTGTCCCATGAATCTATATATGGATACTGATCAGGATGGCCAGGCTCACCCACCACTACTGAATACACTGCCTTGATTCGAGCGGGTTCTAAGCTCCCTTCTGGAGGCCACCCCACCTTGAAAGAAGGCCACTCCACTTCACATAAATTCCGTAAACGCCCTGGCGTCATCGGGGGTCCCCATAGTCCCCACTGAATCCTTTCTTGAAATTCTTTAACATACAACCTAAAGGGGTTTGCCGGCTTTGCCCCCCACCCATTTCCTCCCAACGTGGACAAGACACACTAGGAGAAAGGGATTTGGCGCGTGAGTAAGGGGTCTCACGCGCCAACACGAAGGGGACAGACACCACTCTCTCTGTGCCGACCCACGCACCCGGACTCTCAACGGTATGCAATAGGAACTGCGACACCTTGCGCCCCTCCTTTCACACCACATTCACGCCAACAAACTACCTCCCACCTTTTTTTCCACCTCCAAAAAGCCTCGCGGTTTCACCCACAACAGTGGGGTACTAAGGCAAGACGTAAGGGGTTGATCAGGCCCCTCTTCTCCCTGAAGTTGCAGGGAGGGCACTCACCAACAGTCGTGGGAGGGTTCTGCTTTCTGCTCCGTCTTCGGGTCCCTGGGCTGGAACACCACCGCCAGAGCCGCCGCCTCACTCCGAGTCAATCCTTCTGACAAAAGTAA
Organism: Iguana delicatissima; assembly: GCA_948472985.1. Taxonomy (NCBI): domain Eukaryota; kingdom Metazoa; phylum Chordata; class Lepidosauria; order Squamata; family Iguanidae; genus Iguana; species Iguana delicatissima. The sequence goes on along the minus strand of CAOKZL010000543.1, from coordinate 653,038 downwards.
GTCAGGGGCGCCCTGGGTCGCGTCGGAAAGAGGCGACGGCCCCGACGCCCTGGCGTCCGCCTAAGTGGGCAAAACACCCCTCAATATCCCGGACGAGCCCCCAAATTGAAGTAGCTCGCCAAGAATTGAGACCACCAGATTAGAAAGCAAAAATAAAAGTTTATTTTACTGCAGGGATCTCAGTGGAATGATTTCCAAAGCCTGAGAGCCCCGATCCAGGTATTAGCTCTCTTTTTATACCCTCTTGTAAACAGGTTACAGGAAATGATTACATATGACCATATATGAAGTGTTTACAGGTCAGGCAGACCTGGGTTACATCTTTCAAAAATGATGTATTTTGGTACCAAGGGAGTATTTCTCCAACATCAAAACTCCCTAGGTTCCCGGCACTGCTAAGCACATACCTAAGCCTCTTGATAAGATAAAGGGCGCATCTGCTCACCTTATTTTTCTATATTTTTCTACCTTAACATTAGCTTCTTCAACTTAACCCTTTCAGCACTACTGGCTGAGCTGGAGATTTGCAGACAACCTTTTTCTCTTCCTCAGAAATAAACCCCCCAAAAGAGCAGAAACATAGCTACGTCCCTGGGACCAATGTGCAAATGGACCTGGGAGTGTGCACCAGAAGATGCTGTGCATTGGAAGAAGTTGTGCATTAGGACATGTTATGCATCAGGACATTTTGCACATTATCACAATTCACGAGCATGGTTGTGTATCATGTCAGGTATATAGACATCATAAAGTTATGCATTGTAGCCTCTGATAGAGTATCTTGGCCAATGCCTTTATTATTCAGGAAATCATTAAAGATAGGATAGGGATAAAAAATTAAAAAACACCTTAGATTTGGTCACATACGCTTGTAAAACTGGCTTTCACACATGCAGTAGAAACTGTGCAGCATCTGTCTGGCATGGAGGGAAAGAAGTAGGACGTTGCCTCAGGGAACAAAGAAAGGATGTTAAGAACAGTAATGCACCAATAGATTATGGAATGATGAGAGTGGGAAACAACAGGGGCTTTCTTCCTGCTGGGTCATGCTGCTTGCTATAGAATTACTGGTTTAATTTCTCACATGGGCTCTAGAGAGGAAACAGGCAGCAGTGCTGAACATAAGTCAGCAAGTGCCTGAGGCAGCAGTTATTGTTGGGAGAAGTGGTCAAGTAGTCTGTCCAGTGCAGGTCAGCCATGGGTTATCTGAGCAAGAAGAAACACAAGGGACAGAAGTCATATCAGCAGGCCAGGTCCAGGCACATGAACCAACAAAATAGTCCAAACGTAGCCAGTCCAAGGTCAAGATAAAGAAGGAACATGAGAGAGTACTTCCAGTCAACCAGGTAAGAGAGTTGTCAGCACTAAGCCTGGAAGAAAACTGCCAGGATATTTATCAGCAGCTCCTTCAAGGCCAGAGCTGCCTCGTTAGTACTAACTGGGTCAGTGTTTGTTATTTAGTTGCGCTGGGCATGGTGTTTCTTTCTCCATCTCTGAACAAAGGAGGCAGAGGGGGGGTGTCGTCAGCATCTGCAGGCTCTGCCAAGTCTTGCTGGAGAGCAGATTCCCCTATTGCCCCAGCCTTCATCTCCTAGGACTTAGAGAAACTTCAGCTTCTTGGCAATCTGCCTCCTCCTCATCTAGTCCTCCAGGGGGTGAGTTATGACACCAGCTGAGTAAGTAGGTTGGAGTCCCACTGCAAGCAGTTCCTGATGTGCTCTAGTGTGTGCCCAAGCAACAACTTGTCAGAGACAAAGTGGAAACAAAGAGGGCTAGAATGCCCTGCCTTCATCCCCTCCCACAAACATGTCCCTTATTTGTGTCCATTGTTGTTCATTATACTATTAAGACCACATAATATGAAGAAAAGGGAGAAGGAACTAAAATTACGTATTCCTCAGATCTGACCCCCAAAGAATTTGGAAATCTATCTCAAGGACTGTGTCTGACAGCATCCTGGCAACAACCTTCCTTTATCAGACACATAAATCTCTGGCAAGCAGAACTTGCATTTTGCATGGCCGCAGTCTAGAATATTAAATGCAGCCAGTAAATTTCGTCAGCTTGGGACCATTCCCAGAATTATCTAAGGTCAGAGCAATGCTAAAGAGAATGATCTTGTATGACCTCTGAAGAAGAAAAAAAATGGGTATGAACCCACCTGTTAAATAAACTATTTCTTTGACTGGAGCATAATGAAGATGTCACCTGTTTTAAGAGTAACAATATAACTTGGTGAGATGGTATCACCAGGGAAAACAATCCCATCTCATTCAATTGGAACAAGAGGAAGAAAAAGGTTGTCACAGTGCAGAATGATAGGCTGTGAATCCTCTGTGATATCACATCACACAAAGTAGAAGGCTAGCCATCATCTTTCGTTGATGTGTGATCTCTTTTTTATTTTAGTTCAAACACTATGCTAGAACAGTGAAATAGCTCAGGAAGGTTTTTTTCCCTTTATTTTTCTTTGAGCAAGTAAGCAACAAGGATTCAATTGCCCTTCAACCATGGAAACCCACTGGGTGACCTTGAGTATGTCACACACTCTCAACTGCAGAAAACTCTGTGATAGAGTCACCTCAGGTTCACCATAAGTTGAAAACTACTTGAAGACATACAATAATAAAGCAAAAACAACAAAGGGAATAAAGTGGAGGTGGAGGAAGAAATCAAATTCAGTCAAGAATGGTTTATAAATGGCCACAACAATTTATTGTTTGCTGAATGTACAGTTATCTGGTAGAATGATTTCTGGCTCGTTTTCTCATCCTGTCCCTGTGTTGGGATAACACTGAAAGTGATAGGATAGTCACAAAGCTTCAAAACTGGTTTCAAAGTGGATTACAAAATAGAAAGAATCACAATACAAACACATATGATTAAAAACATGCAAAAAGTAGAGATTAAAACAATATTTAACAAAAATTAAACAGTTTAAAGCATTTCTTTGAAATGAAGAATGAAAGCAGCATAGTATCATAAAAAGCTCTTTTCCTGTAAAACAATCAATTCTCCAAGACTTGCTGAAATAAATGGATCTTCACTTGCCACTGAAAAAATAACAAAGTGAGAACCATCCTTTCTTCCCTAGGAAAGAAGTTCCAGAGTCTAAGGGCCTTTTCATACTACACAGTTAGAGCACTATGATTCCACTTTAGATGCCATGACTCTATCTTATAGAATCCTGGAGCTTGTAGTTTAAAGAGGGGCATTTAGGCTTTTTCAGTCAGAAAACTCTAGTATCTCTTCAAACTACAGACCCCAGGATTCTGCAGGATGTTGCCATAGCAGTTAAAGTGGATTATAGCACTATAATGGTATAGTGTGATGGTGCCCTGGGACTAGCCATGGAGAAGGCCTTCTCCCATCTTCCTAACAACCATGCCTGTGGACTTGGTAGGATAGAGAGATGGACCCTAGAGATAGATTTTGGATATACTCATATCAGAAATGAACATCCTTCAGATAGTCTGGACGCAAGCCATATAGGGTTAATAGGTCATAACGAACACTTTCAGTTGCGCTCAGAAACAGAATAGCAGCCAGTGGAGTTGTTGCAACAACGAAGTAGTGTGCTCACTATAACTAACCAGAATTAATAATTAAGCTGCAGGTCATGGGACGAGTTGAAGCTTCTGAACATTGTTCAAAAGCAACCTCACGTAGAGCATGTTGCAGTAATCTAATCAGGGTGTATCCCAAGATGCAATTTCAGGGGTAATGAAATTTCAGGGAGAGTGTAATCTCTTCCAGTGCAGGCTGAATCCTTACCCCCTGATCTGCCTTTCCCCTCCAGGCCTGCTTCAAAGTGCAGATACACACTCTTTCAACCATTTGATGGCCAAGGGAGAGATATGGGACCCTGAGCAGCATCCAGATGTAGCTAGGAGGTAAGAGGTTGTTGTTCCAAATCTCTAGTGTACTTGTTGGAGATCCAGAAGGGCAACAGCTGCAGTTTGTACACAAGTACAGCCAAATGCTCCCTGGGCAACTTGTGTGCTCTCCCAGCCACTAAATAGTTGTGGGGTACTTGGAAGCTGCCTTCCACGTGGGATGAAAATGGCAACCCAAGGCCATTTCTGCAGTAGCCTATTATAGTGCTATTATTCCACTTTCAACATCCTATGAAATCCTAGGGTTTGCAGTTTAGGGAGGGGCCGACCAGCCTCTCCCCAAACTGCAAACCCCAGGATTCCATAGAGTGTTGAAAGTAGAATAATAGCACTATAACAGGCTAGTGCAGAAATGGCCCAAAAGAAGTGAGCAGGTAGAATGTAAGGATTTGCTCACACTAATGTAAGACCTTGACCTATAGCTGAAGGCTTGTCCTTCTAGGCAAAGTGTTCCCCACCACCACTACCACTGAACTAAATAAGGGCTTTCACTGATAAAAGTCTCATTAAGAACAGATGTGCTCTGGTCTTATTTATTCCTGCTGTGCACAAAATTAGACAACAGCCATAATTTTAATATGTGTTCAGGCATTCCAAAAGATTATATAATAGATGAGATGGAGCACATTTCCGCAGAATATGGACAACAATTCTAAATTCAGTGACCTTTTCAGCTATGATTGAGAGCTTTCTCTTTGGCAGGGCGAAATAGACCTGCTCTGGATTATACTATCCCATTGTGATATATAATCCATTCAAACTGTAGGTTTGTTATAATTTGGAAAGAAAAAAACATTCTATGTAGTGTCTTATTATTTTGGCCTGTTATATAACTTGCAGTCTGTTCTATTTTGTTAATATTTTGCCAGCGATTTTTTTTTCCACTCCCACCCCACATCATGATAGATTGAAGGGGATTAACAAAATAAATGTGCCATGAGATGAATATGCATTTTACCGACATTTGTATGACTGATGACCTAAGAATCCCTTTGTTCACATTTAAGCAAACTCTTTGTAAAACCATGGGAGCTCCAAAACCGCAGTTCTCTATAAAGCGAAAACAAAAAGAAAAAGAAAACTGAATTATATCAAACCACATATACTATACATAGGAAAATACCCTCCACTGTCAAATTTCTTATTGTTCGATATGCCCTTTTGAACTAGCCAAGTATCCTTTTAAAAACAAAATACGCAGCTAAGATCCTTCATCAGGAGATGAATCTCTGACACATAACTATGATATATCTCCCAGTAACACCCATAAAACTGACCTTTTCATGTGGCAGCATGCCCAAGATGGCTGCTTCCGTGTCAGCAGAGAGTGGGTAGACCAGCATAAATGTGTCCAGCTATTTTCATCTAACCGGACACACTGAAACAGGCATCCTCAGGGACCTCCCGAGAGTTCTTGAGAGGTTCCTGAATTATGCTTTCGCTGTGCATCTGGCTAATGGAAAATGACTAGAAGCATCTCTGCTGCTCCCTGCACTTTCCATCAACACTAAGATGGCTAGCTTGCAGGGGGAATCACATTGGAAACATGGGTCAGAGAAAATTTGGTCATTGCATAGTCAGAAAAGAATTCAACTGTTTGCAACAGTGAAAAAAGTGGGTGATAGTATAAGTTAGATTCGCACCATTTTAACTCACAAACAGGGTGCATGCCATTCATTTTTGTTTCTGACTACTGTCCACCTTGACAAATTGCAAGTGGAGACCACAGGCATTCTACTTCTGCTTGGTTTATTGCAGATTGTGGATTTGGTATGTGAAGGGGCTAGGCACATCATTCTTCAGTACTATGCCCACAAACCTCCATCCTTCAGTGCAGCTGGCTGTATTTTAAGGTGGGTTTTGAGCATCCGATCTGAGGACCATAAGTACAATATTGTGGCTATGTGTCTGAGGTAGGATCTTGGCCTGTGTGTTATCAAATGTAACTGCCATAGCAATGAAATTGTCCACCATTTGGAACTGAAGTAGTCCCATCATGGGGACCCAAACTTAGAGCTTGGAAAATGAATTTTTGAACAATTAGTCGCAGAATCACCCAGTCAGCATGGCGCAAATTGGATATTGCTTGGGTTGTCTTAAAGGCAAAAGTCAGAAGTCTAATCATGTTTCATTGTCACATACGATGTGACATCTGACCAGTTATTTGAATTAGCACAACACATTCTTGCTCTATGTTCTTTGTAGCTGCTGCCCTGAACGCTAAGTGTTCTGTTGCCCTGAGAGAAGAAACTTGGCCTGTGTCTGTTCCTCACAATTTTGTCTCCTTGTATAATTAAAATTTGCTTCTCCAATGAAAATGCCAGTCATTATTACACTGGCATTCGCTGGCAATAATAACAAAGTCCAGAAGGTTTCTTGTACCTCTCAGGCCGAGCAAATGAATCACAGTTGCATCATCCACTTCAAAATTCTTCCTGTTCTATAACTCCTGTGCTAATTTCTTTAAATAAATCCAGCCAAGAGCATAATAGATTAAATTAGCTGTCAAATGACTTGTCACAGGCTCTTCTTAGGTTCTCTTTGGTGACATCCAAAAGGAAGAGGAGCACAGATGTAAAGACAGAAACATGAAATGGGTCAAAAACTGTAAGCACCTGTTGCCTTAACTAGCAGTGCCATTCATTGGACCTTGTAGGAAGCAGCGGGTACAACTGAAATGCCTGTACTGAAAGTATGCAGAAATCTTATACTCAATCAGACCTCTGGTTCTTATAAGTCAGGACTGGAACTTGCAGAAATTCTCCAAGGTTTCCACGGCTGCTGTTTGGAAAGTTACTTCTTTTGGATGAAACTGACAGAACAGCCCTGCCAGCATAGTCAGGGCTTCTTGGGGGATTCAGGGAGCTGTCATTCAAAAAGTAACTTTTTCAAGCACTGAAAAGGCCTGCTGGATATTAGTATTGATCTATAAAGTACTTAACATTCTGCCACTCATTTCTCACAGAAATCTTCTCTATGTGTTTCCATCCCCATGCTAACAATGTTTTACAAATGGATCTATAAGCCCCCAAAAAAGGATTTTTCTTTATTTAGCCAAGACCTCTTTTTGGTCTTCAGCTCAATCTTTATGTTGTAAAATTTATAATGTAAATTGTGCATCTAAACACCTTCATGAGAGTATAGGATGGCCATTTAACACATCACAAAAAAGAGGGAAGGGATCTTTGAAAAAGATAGTGATTTACATAATACCTGAATATGCTAATTTGTAAGTATAAATGCAAACCTAGAAATAATTGCTGTCACTGAAACAGAAACACATTTCATCATGGTGCAGAAGAGCATGGCCAGGTGACCCGCACGTCTGATCAGCTTGCTGTCCAAGCATTAGCATCTTGAAAGCCAAGCTCTCCTCTTCCTTCTTCAAGTTCTTTATCTTTAAACTGGACTTTGACTGGAGAACCTTTCAGACAGACAATGCCTTCAAGCATAAGGACTATCTCCCAATAGCCCTTCAAAGAGAAGACAGTCTCTTGTAAAGCAGTCCACATGAAGGTCAACTAGACCATTATGAGGAGTGAGGCATTCATCTAAGTGGGTAGATATGTGGGCAGTGGCAATAGGTCTTCCACATTACTCCTGAGCATCTTACCTAGCCTACCCATATCCTCCAACATTTCACAAATGAAAACTGGGACACATCAAGCTAAGCCACGTCAGAGTCCAGTGAAAAGGCTGAGGCTAGGTAACAAGAGGGCAAAACTTCTTATGAGGAAGAACACAAACAACTATGTTTTTAAGCAGAGAAGCCATGGAATTTAAGTATTGAGTCAGATTGTGCTCCCTCCTTTCTTCTTCCTTCTGCTGAGGTAACTGAGTACACACTAGTATTGCACTTCGAATTCAGTTTGCAGCAATTGAAGTAACTAAAAGAATGAAGGGAGAAAGCAGCAAAAGGAGACAGAAACTGGGACATTTTAAGAGCAGCTGAGAAAGTGCAACAGCAGATGATTAACCAGGACTATTCTTGCCAACCTGGGACAATTGGAGGGTATGTTATTTTGCACCCTCATCCTAGCCTACTCCCCTCAGGTATTGTGGTTGTTGTGTGCCTTTCAGTTGTTTCTGACCTACCTATCACAGGGTTTTCTTGGTAAGATTTGTTCAAACACTTTTGCCTTACTCTGAGGCTGAGACAGTGTAACTCACTTGGCTGAATGCAGCTGTGAAACCTGGTCTCTAGAGTTGTAGTCCAATGCTCAAACCACTATACTAGGTTGGCTCTTTCAGATAATGCAGAAAACATTTTTCTGTTTCCAGGATTGAAGCAAGATTTAACTACCTGTCTTGTCAGATTCTGTAGCTGGAATGGTGGAGAGAAAGGTGTCATATTGTTCTTTGCCTCAGCCCTCAAAATAGCTCAGGCCAGCCATAGGACATATAGCAATCCTAAATGAACACTTAATCCAAAATACTGAGAAACCTATTATCTAGATTTTTACTTGTGGACCAGGAAATTATTAAGATGGGATTGAGACTGAATTGCCATAGTTAAAACTTCTGTAGTCTTTGCTGCATGGTTCACAGTTTGTTTTTAAGAACAATATTTCATTAGATTTTTGTGTGAGAGTTTACATTAAAAGCTTTTTAAAAAGAAAGCAGAAACAACCTTCTGTCCTGTTTCAATTTAACTTTATCCAAAGTACAACTTCCAAATCAGAGCTAGAGAGTTATAAACAAAACCATGCCTGTTTATTCACATTACAGTTCAGTTTGTTCTCACTAACACACTGTCATAATGAACACTAGGCATACTGATAGGCCATCAATAGAATATAAATCAGAATATCAGTTGTTATTTCTCATTAGCCAACAGCCTTCTGAGGGTTTTATCACACAAGGCAGGTAAATCACAATTATAGCAGGATGAAAGACAGCATATTATAGTGAGTTGAGGACTCGACTATGACCCTGGAGACCTGGGGCCTTTACACAGCTCACCTGATTCTGGTGTGGGCACGTGGGGATCACGCAAGCAGCTTCTTCCGAGAGGCACTCGCATCTTCTCTGCTCCATCTCTGCAGCAGATGCCTGCTAGCCGGCAGGCAACACGAGGGCTCCTCTTCTTCCTTCCGTAGCACAGCCGGGCATTTTCCCAGGCTGCGCTGGAGGAGGAAGTGCGAGGGCCGCATCTCTGAAGGCTCTGCACAGATGGCAAGTGCGTGTGGGGCCCCAAAGCGACGCACAATCGTGCATCCTTTTTGGCCAAAAGCTGAAAATGATATATTGCGCCACCGTTGTCTGCTGGCCCCGGCAGCATCGCGCGATTGAGAGGATGTCATGTGGAATGTTCCTCACAATTGCGCAATGCTCTGGAGGCCCTTTCGTATGAGAAAAGGCATGCGAAAAGGGCCCAGGGTTTGATGCCGTGCTCACCTATGAAAACCCACTGGGTGATCTTGGGCACCCAGCCCCAGAAAACCCCATGATCGGTGTGCCTTAAGGTCACCATAAGTCAGAAACAACTTGAAGGCACTCAACAACAATAGTGTCTTTGGCTGGAATGTATGCATTACCTCTTTCCTCTTCTGTTGTTCTCCCAGTGGGAGACCATTTGGAAAGTTTTTCTTTTACAGAGGAGGTCATTTTATAGATGAAAGGTTTACTAAAGGTCTCCCATCAGGTGAATAACAAAAGAGGAACAGTTATGCTTTAAGTCCCAGCCAAAGACACTATTATCCTGCTGTAATTGCAGTTTACCTGCTTCATGTGATAAAGTCCTGAGAAGGTTTCAGATTCTATTACACACCCACCTAGAAAGCATGGCAGCCTTTGATTTGACTCTCAGGTTACATCTGCATTAAAAATTAAGGTCAGCCTTGATTAATGACAGGTCTTTCGAGGAACACTGGGGATTGTAGTCTCACAAGGGAAACAATCTTCCTTTGAACATCTTGTTGGTATGGAAGCATCTTCTTCAAATTAGGCAGCACACAAAATTTTAAGATTGGGGCAGCTTTATTACTATTTCCAAGACTTTCTGTAGCACAGTATTGTCAAAAGAGGGAAATACACAAATTGCCCCAGGATTTACCAAGGCTACCATAAATAGGAACCTTCTGTTCTTTCTGTGTCCATCTTGCTTGTCATGAGGGCTTCCAGATCTCATGGCCTGGACTTGCTTCCTGTGACATCCGTTATTACTAGGTCTCAGGGTACAGGATTGCCCCTTGTACCCCATCGCCCTAAAAAGACATACATGGACACAGAACTTCATGGGCTCCACCTTGATATAGGATCTCAGCCTATACCTGACAACAGGAACCTAGGTTTTATTGTTGTTCTTTGTTTGTCTTTGTTTAAAATGTACAATTGGGCACAATGATGATTGTTGTGGTGGTTCACTGCACCATTGTAACAGTCTGGTAATATCGCACTGTCTTCAGGATTATGCAGTGGCAGCAGGGGAAGGGTGAGAAATTCCTCTTCATCTCCATCCAGAGAGAAAACTGCCACCTTTTGAACAGTCTACCTCTGAAGTTTCTGGCTTCTGGATAGATTCTCAAAGTTATATGTACTCTGGATAGTTTGTCTTGGAAAATCAGTTTCATCTTTCTCAGTCTTGCCCCGTCCCTAACACACTTATGTTCTCTACTCCTTCCACTACTGCTATGTCTGGTGGTGTGCTTGCTGCCTATACCAGCATTGTGGTGCCAGCCAACCAAATCACAACCAAAGGGTGCAACTGAGACAAAAAAAAATTGCATCTGGAAAAAATGTGCAGGTTGGAAAAGTGATAAGTGTGCAGTTGGAAAAGTAGGGAGAAACTAGATATATGTTATACACTGGAAATGGGGCATTGAAATGGAAATATATGAAAGCAAGAGCATGCAGAAATTCTTCCAAAAGCTTTAAAAGCATCCAAGAATTATTGTAAACATAAGAGGGGGAAATCCAGTGTCTCAGAGTTTCCACGGTCAGCAGCACAATGAATCATTGTTGTACAGTAAATAAGAACTACTAATCCCTATGGAGATACAGAAACTGATTCCTATGGAGAAACTGATACAGAGTGCGAGCAAGGAGTGAAGCATGCTTTGTGGTTAGCTATTTGTGTGGTAGTTAGAAAATGTGCTTTTCAAAACCCTGACAGGAAGTGTGTTGTTTTAGAGCAGGGTGGGCTACTGCGGAAGGCAGGGGGTTCATTAGCCCCCCAGAAGATATTAGAGGGCCACACACACCTTACCACATTCACTCTCTCCCTCAAAAAAAGTATGGGGATATTTTCACCATACTTTTTGTGCTCCCTTGAGTTATTCTAGACCTCAGAGATGCTTTTTTTTTTTAACAATAGAAAGTGAGAAGTAGTCACTTCCTGTTACTTTCCGTTTCAGAAAGGTCTCTCCTGGGCCTAAATTGGGGCACAACATGGTAGAAATGATCCCATACTCCCTAAAGAGCATTTGGGGGCAAAAATTAAAAAAAATCAAATTTGTTACTTTGAAGTGCCCAGGGGGTGTCAAAACATGGTGGAAATGCCCCTTACCCCCCTTGGAGGGCATTTTTGCATCAAAGAAATTTTACCTACTCATGTTGGGGGAAAGATTCTCAGTGATTACGTTTTAGTTTCTCCCACCAAGTCTGGAACCTGGGTTCATCTGCTACCTACTCCCCCCCACACACACAATTTCCCCAAAGAAAGTCTGTTTTGTTCTTCAGAAAGGGGAGAATGGGTTGCAAAGAGTGGGGGCTAACCAGCACTATGCATTTCAAGTGACATGCCAGAAGTTTCTTGAGAGTTTGCAACCTTTCAGCTTTAATGTTAGAAGTGTCCATTACATGTTGGGGATGAGCCGAAGACTACCTTCCCAACACTACTAACAACTTATTATGGGCATTTTGCATGACTATTTTGTTGATTACAGTTGATACCCTATTTGTCAGCCAGTTATTGCAATGAGGCACATTACAGACTAATAAATGTATTGTGGCAGGATTTCACAAAAGCTTGATCTAGGATGAATCTGTTAAATTTATGAGGCCACAACCCTTTTTTTTTTTTTGCACTATTTTAGGTCTAGCTATATACACAGCTAACTGACCGTAAATCCTGCTACCAAACAGAACTGACTTCAGATGAGTAGCTGTGACCATTTCCGCACTCCACTGTTATAGTGTTATTATTCCACTTTCAACATCCTATGGAATCTTGGAATTTGCAGTTTAGGGAGGGGCATTTAGAATTCTCAGCCAGAGTGCTCTTTGGCCTCAATAAACTACAAACCCCGGAATTCCACAGGATGTTGAAAGTGGAATAATAGCACTATAACAATGTAGTCTGGAAAGGCCCCCAGGATTGCACTACTTACTTCTTCTCATTGTGAAACTCTATGGCCCTTTCCTTACGGGGGCTGAAACGGGGCCGCGCACGCAGGGGCGGAGCTTACCCGCTCGCGGGTTGCTCCGTCCCTCCGAAGAGCGCGGATCCGCCGTTCCAAACACCGCCGAATTTTGGCGGCACTCGGCGGCTCCCGGCGGCGCCCAAAATGGCGGCCAGTGGCTTCTGGCGGCACTCCGCCAATTAGGATAGCGCGCCAGCCGGAAGCCTGCCCCTGGGCAGATCTGCAGGGGCGCGCTACCGCGTCCCTGCAGTTCTTGACCGGGAGCTGCTACGGGGCAGCGCGGGAAGTTTTATAAAAACCACTTTTGAAGGTGGTTTTTATAAAACTCACAGCGCCACCCCCGGGGCTGTGCTAGAACAGTTTGAGGTCTAGAACCTCACTTTTTTTAACTGCTCTAGCGCAGACCACGGTGAAGAAGACCTCCTGGAGAGGTCGCTCTAGCGTGGGCAATATGCCCATGTGGAAATGGCCTATGTTTATGGAAAAGTAATTACCTCACTGTTCAGTAAGGCCACTCTCCAGCCTTATACATTTCAAACTGGGCCTCAAAATTGCCAAACATTCTTTTGCTTCTCCTATGCAAAGTTCTTCAATAATAGTTACAAAAACAAGTCTTTTCAGGCATCTGGGAAGAATTTTTGCAAGAGAACAGGATAGTTTGATTATTTTCTTGCACCACTCGTGATTTCTGAAGCAAAATGGTAAAAGTAACTGTGGGAAAATGCAGATATCCAACTAGACAGTAAGAACGATATCTTTCAGAAGGGAAAGCAGATAATTTTTATTAAGCTCTGTCTGCAACTGTGAGCATGACTGACACTGTTTGAATGGTTTAAAGAGCCAGCCAAGAGAAACATTGCAGTAGATTAAGGGAAAACTAATAAAAATGCAAAGTAAGAATATGCATTCAAATCAATTGAAGGACAAACCACGTATCCTCCAACATTTCACAAATGAAAATCAGGTCTCCTGTGGCTACATAAGATAATTTCACCTCCAAAAACCTATGTTTTTCAGCAAGCAGCTGAAGGTTTCCAAACCACTGCAGTGCTGTGCTCTTGTATTTTGAGAACAAGCAGCTGGAGAGACCCCCCCCCCAGGGTCCTGCTGCACTTGCTTCTCTCAATGTGCTCCACAACCAGGAAAGCAGTGCAGACTCTAAGTTGCAGCACCTCCAAAGCTCTTTGGTTGGGGTGCTGCCAAGTTTAAAAGGTGGGTTAGGGGATCACATTTGGTTGTTAATGACCATAAATGTGAACACTCAGCAGTGGTGTCATGCCCCTGTCCCAGGACCCAGACAGGACCCTTCTCAACAGCCACACCCCAGAGACATGAGAAGAACAGTACTTAACAGCTGTCAGTGTAGACGGAAAAGGAAGAGCCCAGGAGTCTTGGAGTGTTTATATAATAGGGATGGGACGAATCCAGAATTTTCCGAATCTGAATCCCTGGAAGGTTCTGAGAATCCACAAATCTCATGAATCTCGAATCTTTCAAATTCTTTTTTAAAAAAGGGTTTAAAAAGCAAGCGAAAAAAGGATACTCTTGGGCAAGACACACACTCTCAGCCGTAGCAAAAGCCTAGGCAAAGACAAACCTCCCTCTGAAGAAATGCGGCCAGGACAATTGTCATAGTTTTGCCTCGGGATCTCTCCAGACTGAAAATGACATAAAGGCCCTTTCTACACAGGTAGGAAAATGTGGATTAATGCCACATTTTCCTGCCTGTGTAAACAGGGCCACATACTACAGTATAGACATAATCCAGGTTAATTTTCCAGGTGGATTTTCTTTGCATAGCCCCTTACGGTTTGTAGTTTGATGATGCACCAGCACGCTTTGGCAGAGAAGGCTGTGACACCTTGTAAAACTACAAACCCCAGAATTGTATATGAAAGAGGTTTGCAAGGGAGATATGCAAAAGAAACTTTCAGCAGTCCTTGAAATCTCAAGCCTGTAGGTTCCAGTCAAGTGCTGAACTTAAATATTAAATGTTCAATTTAAATATCTTAGAATACAACCCCAGATGTAATTTGTGAAATTGTTAGCAAAGGCCATTATTACTCCAAGGGAAAAATTAACCTACTTGCCATCTCCCCTTGTGTGTCTAGTCTCTCAAATTTTCAGGCATCCCGGTGTTCCAGGTTTTCAGGCGTCCCGGTCTCCAGCAGATTATTTGGGTGGTGGATTTGAAAGATTTGGTTTGCCTATTTTGGCACAGGGATTTGGATTTGTGAACCTGGAATCCCTGCCGAGGATTTGAGGATTTGGTTGGCCCATCCCTATTATATAGCAAGGATTTATTAATTTGGCCAACAGCTGGGTAAAACTCTTAGCCTATATAAAGGAAGAACAGAATGGGAGGAGGCTGTTGTAGCCAACCGATCCTATCGGTGGAAGCAGCCTAGCTTACACTTGGACTCCGTGCTCACCCTCCTGGAACTCTTAACTTTTGCCTTGTCTATGGATTTTGGCACTGGACTCTCTCTCTCTGGATTTACTGTAAACTCAGGCTGCAAAACGACTAAGACAAACTTTATTCATTGGCTCCTGATAACAGATTAATTAGGCAGCTGGAAGCCTTGGCTGGCTGCCGGCACAGGACAAGTTGTAACACTGTGAATCTCTTTTACAATTTTATACCTGCCCACAGGATGCCACTCATTAATTATATTTGTATTGCTTATATTGTAGTTTTATTTGGTTATATGGATTTTTGGGGGGAAAAGCAGGCCATATCATTTTTTTTACAGTTAATATTTACAATTAAATAGACTGCCTGACATATTCTGGATTAAATAATCCAAATTTAAATAATACAGAATAACCCAGAATTAAATTACACAGAATGGTTTTGTTTTCATCATCAATCATTGGATTAGGATATTTATCATTATTCCACAATTATTCTGCAATTATTATTTCATCACTGCCATCCTAGACATGACTATTTTTGAAATGATTCAACTGAGGCCCTTTCCACACCTTATCTTGTTCCAGCACTGGGGCGTGGGGATACGTGAGCAGCCTCTGCCAAAAGGCCCCTCTCTTCCCTACTGCCTCAGCTCTGCACGAGCTGCCTGCGCGTGCGGGGAGCCCCCCCCTCTTCCTTCCGCAGTGCAGCCTGGGCCCTTTCCCCAGGCTGCACTGGGGCCGGGGTGCAACCCCCCCAGCTCCAGAGGCTCTGCACGCCAGGTAAGTGTGTGCGGGGCCCGGGAGCAATGTGCGATCATGCACCATTTTCGGCTTCTAGCCAAAAATGAAAAGGTCCCGTGGGCCCCCTTGCTGGCCCCTGAAGTGCCACACAATTGTGGATGCATCGTGCAGATTGCTCCTCACAATTGCGTGACGCTCCAGGCCCTCTTCGCATGAGATGCTGACTTTGCTGCTGGATACCCCCTTTTGGACTGTCCTCAGACTTTATTACTTGGACTGCACAAACAACTAGTGGTAACTGACTGATGAACGATATTCTATGGCCTCATTCTATGGTGAGGTAGTTTTTAGTCCTTAATGGTGATTTTTAATTTTGGATTTTAGTGGGCAAGCTGATGCTTGTTTTAATTGTTTTTTATTGTTTTTTTTAAAACTTTTTAACATTGGAACTTTTAAACATTAAATTAAAAGCTCTGAGGTTTTAATAACCCCCAAATTTTTATTGCTTAGGGCTTTAATTATTTAAGATTTTAAGATTTATTTGCCTGGGCAGCTGTGATCATTTGACAATTAACCTACCTGAAGCTTTTGGAAGGCCAGCCGAGGGCTAGCTGAGCGCTGGGGGGGGTGGACCCCCAGGCAAATTACACTGGGTTGTTTACATCAGAGGAGGCACTTCTATTCACTGCTATTCCCTAAGAACTGCTGTCTTGCTGTTTTCATCTGGTTTGTGGACTGTTGATGGTATATTTACCCAAGTTGAAGAAGCTTATATACAACGGTTTTTTTCCATAGCTGTTTGCATTTTTGGTATTGTCTTTATCATCTTCATTTGCCTACAATTTGGAACTCACAGCTGAAATGCTAAAGTGGTGAACAGAGGCTTGAGATTTGAGGTTGTATTTTTGACCTGTTGGCTGGTGGAAGAGGAGGAGGAGGAAGGGAGGATTAGAACTTTCTACCATCCTATGAAGGTCAGATACTGATTTATGATGTGGTGCAGCGAGCTGTGAACTGCAAACTGTTTATTATCCCTTTGTTTGAGGCTCTTACAGCATTTGGTAGAAAAGAGACTGAACTAGCAGTGAATATTGACAGTAATAAACGCTGATAACCCCTGCTTTTTATAGGAATTACTTCTGGGGAGTTCTGATGAAACTTTGATAAAGCCTGTGAACGAAGACAAAAGAAGAGCCTGAACAGCTGCTGCCTACAATTTTGGATGCAGACCTGAGTTCAAGAGGTGCACCCTGGGTTCTATATGCCACTCAGCCTATTTGCTCCAGGATCGTAAATTTGAACTGCACTGCCTTCTTTGTGAAAACATTTTTTTTTTAGATTTCATTTTTTTTTTTCTTTTCCTTTTTAAACTTTCAGATATATGTCAATCATATGTTTCTATTTTTATAGTCATATATATATGTATATATCTTTTTTAGCTACTTAATTATTTAGTTATTTAATTATTTAGTTAATTAAGCATTATTTATTTAATTCAGTTCTTTTTAATTTCTAGCTGAAAGCCAATTAATATGACTTTTTAAAAAATTTCGGGGAAGTCCTTTTTTATTTCTCTCCCCCTAAAATTAAGCAGCCCAAGATTGATGAGTTATTTAAACCTGATAGGTAGCCATTAGATTTTTTTTAAATTTACAATTCCTACCTCTAATAGGTTTGATGCTCTAAAAGAGGAAAGCTTAACCCCCAGTATTTACAAGGCAGAAACAATGTAACTAAAAGCAACCTAGTAGATGGGAGTAGACATGATGACATTCAGGAGATTATTTCTTCTTCTAATGATAGAATGCTTTTAGAAAAAAAATATAATTTGGTGGGGAATGTAAAAATTTTTTATAGTAAATTAAGAAATATCTCAGACAAACTAGACTGTCTTCCCTCCACTATAAAAAGGGAAAGTCATACATTTCCTTCAAAAATAAAACACAAGAAGCAGGATGGTATAAAAAAACAAATACCATTCCTACCGCCCGCTTCCTTCATTCCCTGTAGCTAAGAGCTTTCTAAAGGATATGAATCTCTTCCTTCAGGTTAATCAGGTTGCTTTAACTATATTCCCTTATAGACAATCTATTCCTCAGTGGAATACAATGAGCTGTGCTAAAAACATATCAGTACTATACTACATTTACCCCAAATTTAAAGGGAGTTGATCTTTTATTTATCAATTTTTTATACGCCCCTTTTTCAAATGCAAAAATTTATCCTAGTATTTAGGTCAGCTAGAATACCTTCCCCCTTTATGAAGAGGAAAGTTTCTGTTACTAGGCTGGGTGTGGTACCTACAGAAAATTTTCGGGATACAGTGAAAAACCTTTTTTACCTCATTCCCCTTTTCAATAATTCCAAGGTTTGGGGAGAACATGGTTCTAAATCAACTTTTAAGTTTGAAAATTGTAGTTTAAAAGTTCCTTGGTCTCCTCTTAAAGAATTCCACTGTATGCAGCAACACCCTGTATTCAAACTCTTCTGAGAAAGGCTGCCCACAAGACCCATTTAACATTTTAGGGTCAGCGAAGAAGAGCAGCTAATAGGCTCTTATAAATGTTTACCCCTTTACCGAAAAAAAAGCGATCATAACAAGATTGGGCATCTTAAGAGAAAGACTATCTGTGATGAGTAGGGCAGAATTGGATTTAGCTTCAGCTCCTGTGGAACTGGATGATTTGATAATGTTTGAATCCCCTCCCAGTAATAGAAATACCATCTCTAGTCAAGCACATCAAACAACAGCGAATTGGTTAGAGATGAGGAAATTTGGGAGCCCCATGAATCAGATGACAGGAGTATGGTGTCTAGATCGAGGAGGTACTGGTACCACTCTTCTCTGCTTTGGTTAACCTCATCTTGAATACTGTGTCCAGTTCTGGGCACCTCAATTCAAGAAGGACATGGTCAAGCTGGAGCAAGTCCAGAGGAGGGCGACCAAAATGGTGAGAGGCCTGGAAGCCATGCCCTATGAGGATGACTTAGAGAACTGGGTATGTTTAGTCTGCAGAAGAGAAGGTTAGAGAGGACATGATAGCGATGTTTAAATATCTGAAGAGATGCCATATAGAGCAGGGAGAGGGCTTGTTTACCGCTGCTCCAGAGACCAGGACAAGGAGCAAGGGATTCAAGCTGCAGGAAAGGAGATTCCACCTGCAGGAAAGGAGATTCCACCTGAACCTCAGGAAGCACTTCCTGACAGTGGGGGCTGTCCAGCAGTGGAATACGCTGCCTCGGATTGTAGTGGAGTCTCCTTCCTTGGAGGTTTTTAAGCAGAGGCTAGATGGCCATCTGTCGGGAATGCTTTGAGGGTGTTCCTGCATGGCAGGGGGGTTGGACTGGATGGCCCATGTGGTCTCTTCCAACTCTACATTTCTATGATTCTATGATTCTATGAAAGGAAGACTAAAAACGAAAATACTATATTTGCAGATATACATCAAGTACATTGTAACTCTTATTCACTAATAAATGGGTCAGTGGAAACTTCAGAGGAAACCAATGAAATCCAGGTTTGACACAACAACAATCAATATATTCAACATCTGGACTTTCCTGTTTGTCTTGGAATCTAACAGGCTGGAAGAACAAACTACAGGATTGTGACTTTTAGACTATATAAAGCAATTTAGGTCCTGTTCCAAGAAACATGGCTGAAGCATGATATTTGACTTCCTGGATATGTAGCCTACTCAAATATTGCACATTCTTCTTCTAAAGGTGGTAGCCCAAGTGGGGGCCCTGGCTATATTGGTATCTATTTCTCTTTCAGCTTCAATTATTCCTCTTAAAGGATTAGTTCCATGCGCCATGGCCGTTTTTATTAAAAATGTATACCACTCTTATATTTTTGTTAACATCTATGTCATCTCCCCTGCACCTCACCATATTATGATCCAGATTACTGGTATAAGTTAGAAGAATATCTATGTGAGTTACAGTATGAATTCCCTTTAGTTCATTGGTAATTGCTGGCGACTTTAATGCACGCATAGGTTCATCTAATCAAGATATTGCTAGGGCTTTAGGAGGCCCAACTGAGCTGTGGGAAGATTTGGAAATTCAAAAGTCTAAAGATAAGAAGATTAATGATTTTGGCCTTATTTTTTTTATTTATTTATTTTTACTTTATTGACAAAACTAAATCTAGCTTAATAAATGGTTCCCATCTTGATAATTCTACGGGAGAGTTTACTTTTGTAAATAACTTTAGAGCAAGTACAGTTGACTATGTGTTAATTTCACATCAGCATCGCTCCTTCTTCCTTTCTTTTACAGTTGACCCAGTAGCTGATATTGATCACCAGCCACTTAAAATTTTCCCTTTGCAGTGGTTTAACAGTACTTTTTACAAATACTGCTCACCACCTTAATTCTGAACAAGCCCAATTAACCGCTGATAAAAGATCAAGGGAATCCTGTTGCAATCAGATTTGCAACAGAGTTATATTCTGAAGAATTTCTGAAATTAAGAAAAGACCTGATTCAAGCATCCAGTGTCAAGTCTGCAAATCAGCTGTATACACAATTAGCAAACTCCCTCAGACCCTTTTTTAAAAAAAAGGTATCTCAGTCAGAAAATCGTCAAACCAAAAGCGATAATGTTTGGGTTTTTACAAAGACTGCAGAATCTAAAAAAGCAAATGGGAAAAGCCATCAAATTATATCGATCCACTAACTCCTCTGAAATTCCCTCACATTTCTATGATTTTTGTAAAAAATATAAAAGATTAATTAGTGAGAAAAAAAGGATATACTACAAGGAACAGTGGAAAGAACTAAGCTTAACACTCCTGCAAAAATATCCATCAAAATTCTGGGATACAATTACAAAGTTTGAAAAAAGGTCATCTCCAATTTTAGAAGGAACCATTTCTAAAAACAACTGGGAAAGCTATTTTGGAAAGATATTTAATGATTAGATCATCTTAATTATTCCCCAGGTCTATACTGGACCTAGATGGGAACATAGCTGGGAAAATATTCTATAGATAGGGCTAATTATTAATACTAAGATTAAAGAAAGGTAAAGCACCTGGTGAAGATGGCCTTCCATCAGACTTTTATATTGCATTTTCAGACTGGTGGGCTCCAATTTTTGCTTCATTATTTTCTTTAATTAATAATGCAGGAGTTACACCACCTAATTGGTCATCTGCTATTGTAGTTCCAATCTACAAAGGGTGTAAAACGGTCCAGGAAATTATGGCCCATTAGTCTCTTGGATGTTTCTGGGAAAATTTATGCCAGGTCTCTTCTAGATACATTGGAGGATTGGGTGGAAGAGCATGCATTGCTGGCCCCAGAACAGGCTGGCTTCCGTTCAGGCAGATCAACTTTGGATAATTGTTTTATGTTGAAATATGTTATTGATAAATATTTGCCAGGAACTGTAAAGCATATTTTTGTGTCATTCATTGATTTGAAGGCTGCTTTTGACTCTATTTTGTGGGAACATCTTTGGGTTAAATTACAAACTATGGGTATCATAAAATCTTCTAAAATGTATAATATCCCTTTATTCAGATACATCCTTGAAAGTCAGAGTTGATGGTACACACCTATCAGACTCGATACCTGTCTCTAAAGGCGTAACACAAGAGTGTCTGCTTGCTCCCCCTTTTTTTCAACTTATTTATAAATGATGTAGTTGAGTTCTTAAAAGGTGACCAATTTTTCCCAGTTAAAATTGGAAATCGGAAATATCCGACTCTTGTATGCAGATGATACTATCCTGATTTCCTGTACTCAAGTAGGCCTGCGTAGATTGTTGAATCCGTTTAGTTTATACTGAAGAATGAACAACTTTCCATCAACTATCAAAAAAAAAATGATGGTATTTGGCAAATCCAAAAAAAAATTATAACTGGCTACTCATGGGAATAAATTGGAACAAGTCCCCTCCTTTAAATATCTTGGTGTGGTCTTCCACTGGACTGGTAACTGGTCTTCACAGGTTCAATCAAGTACCCTGTTAGCTGAAAGAACATTAAATGGTTTATTAAGATTCTATCGCACAAAAGGGGGCAATATGATTCAACCCACTTTAGAACTCTATAGGCTCAGAGTCCTGCCAAAACTGCTGTTCGGAGCACCACTGTGGGCTCTGGCCAATTTAAATACATTAGAGAAGCACAAAATAAATTTCTGCGCAGACTTGTGGCAGTTCCCGTTTCCATAAAATTAGCATTGCTCCGTGCAGAGTTAGGTATAATGCCAATTAAAACAGAGGCTCTTAGATTAGCAATAGCAGTTATTTCTATACCGCCTATCAATAGCGTTATCTAAGCGGTTTACAATGTATTTTTTACCCAATTGCCCCCAACAAGCTGGGTACTCATTTTACCGACCTGCGAAAGGATGGAAGGCTGAGTCAACCTTGGAGCCTGGCAGGATCGAACTCACAACCTTGTGGTTGCAGTACTAGCATTTAACCACTGCGCCACCAGGGCGCCCTCCTTTAGCCCTCCTTTTCTGGTTAAAAATTATTTTTAAGCGGGTATCTGAGCTCCTTTTTATGTCCTTTGAAGAGCTTGGTCCAAATTCATGGATGCATAAAATGCAATTGGTTGTCATGAATCTGGGGTTCTCTGTTCCTTTTTCCTAACTCAAGGTATGATAAAGCAAAATTACTTATACTTCAAAGACTCAAGGATATAGCGATGCAATCCCAGATGACTGATATTAAGTCCTGAATCTAGTACATTTTTTTTTTCCTACATTCTGCTGAACTCACCCCTTCCTCATTGTCTGGTTGATCTTCCAACTTTTAAAATGAAGTTAGCTTTTCTACATGCTAGATTGAATGTTCTCCCACTGGCAATTGATGGGCAGGTACAATAATGTTCCCATGAAGGACAGAGTATCTGTTTGCAACTCTGTTGCAATAGAAGATTTAATTCATGTTCTCCTTGAGTGCCCTATTTATAATGATCTTAGGAGCAAGTATATTTTTCCTTTATTGAAGTCTTTTAAGGGAAACTCCTCCTTTGTGAAGGTTTGTTTTCTGCTATCTGATACTGTGAAATATGTGTCTTTCAGAACATCTAAATTTCTTGTTAGGGCCTTACAATTACGTGCTATAAAGAACAAGGAGGGGTATGGAAAGTGATTTATTTATTGTTGATTATGTATTACATGTCAATTGGCTGGATTATCCTTTCTCATTTTATCTTATTTTATTTTTTCATTTTCGTGCAATGGCTGGCTGCTAAAATGCAATAAACTTGACCCTGACTCTGACTTTCGCATGGAAAATGCCGTGCGAAAAGGGCCTGAGTTCAGCGGGGCTTGTTGTTGTTTTTATGCCATCAATGTACTGGGCATTATACAAATATAATAATAGAAACATACTGCCTTTCCAGAGACATACAATCTAATAAAAAGGGGAATATGATGTAAGGAAAGGACTAATACAAATATAGAAAAATAAAGGCCATTTCCACATGGCATTGCTATAGTGCAACAGCAGCAGGTTGTTTCTGGTTCAGGAGTTGTGCTACTGCACAACATTGTCACTATCCAGCTGCTATCCCATCCCAAGTGTTTCTGAAGCACCTTATACTATTTCAGGAAAAAATCTGTTAAGTGCTTCAATCCCGTCAGCCAGCTCAGTGCGGTACTGTAATAGTGCTTGACAGCGCATCCTGTTGTCGCGGATCTAGCAGCGGGTGGGGCGAGGGCATGCCCAGCTTGTCCCTCACTCCGCAATTCCTATGGTGTAGTAACTTTGAATTCTATCACCTCTCTATGTTTATTGTAAAGTTCTCCTTTGTGTTAAAACTTTTTATTTTTTAAATACATTTTTAAGCATTATAGCCTGAAAATACAATAGCGTATTGGCTTGTAGTACAGTTACAACAGTGTAACAAACAAAACAAACAAACTTGACCAATTGGGGTGGTGGGGCAGGGTGACAACGCGGAAAGGGGGTGGAAAAGTACACTGTATGGAATGAACACTGGTGGCAAAACCGTTACTCATCAGCTGAAGGTGGAAGGGTGCAGAAAACAGCATTCCTAACCTGCAACCATTGCAGAAGTGGTAATGCCAGGATTGTAACGGTACAATGCGCTAATGGTTTCTAGTATGGAAATGGCCAAATAGTCCAGAAACACTCACATTAGACAACCAGCATGTAGTGGTTTGAGTGTTGGACTATGACTCTGGAGACCAGGGTTTGATTCCCATCTCAGCCATGGAAACCCATTGGGTGACCTTGTGCAAGTCACACTGTCTTAGCCGTAGAGGAAGGCAAAAGCAAACCCTTTCTGAACAAATCTTGCCAAGAAAACCCACTGATGAAGTTGCTTTAGGCTTGCTGTAAGTCAGAAACAACTTGAAGATATACAACGACGACGACAACAGTCACTCTTAATATGCAAAATTGTAAGGGTAAAATTAAATCAGAATCCAAAGGCTTTTAAAAAACCAAAAATTTTAAACTAAGGTTGAAAAACAGTAAATAAAGGCACAGTCCACAGATATTCAGGGAGATTATTCCAAGAGAACAGAGCAGGAAAGGAGAAAGGATAAGTGAAGGAACAAAACAGAAACATGCAGTTCAAGGAACAAAGAGCCCGAATAAGGCAATAATGAGAAAAGAGGGGTTAAAGACAGGGAGAAGCTAAATCATGCAGGCTTTAACATCTACTGAAGGAACATTAAAAGTGGTATGATACGATCAAACTGATGTTCTGAAAAAATAATCTAAGAGGCAGAATGTTGGAAAGAAACCAGGAAACAAAGACCAGTTAATGGAAGAATGGTTAACATAAAATTAAAATAATCAAGATAAGAAATGATTAAAGGAGGAACTAAGGCCTTTGCAAAAGAAGCAGACCAAAAAACATCTGGAAATATAAAGAAAAAGTGACATGACTTAGCTACTTAGCCTCAGTATAAAGAACAAAAGACAGTCAATAATAGAACTAAGAATCCATGCTTCCTCACCAAAATGAAGAACGTTATTAACAGAAATAAAGAATGTAGATGTAGGAAAGACTTTGGAGGAAAAAATAAGCAATTCCATCTGTGTTATATTAAGTTTCAGATCTGAAGAGAAACCAGAGTCTTTCCAAATGGCTTTTTCCTGTGTTTGACTTCTCCTCAGCCTTTGATCTAATTGATAGGAATCATTTGCCAGGGTCAATCTCAATAAGAGGCTTTTACTCCTAATTCAGGAGTTATACACTAGTACAATCATGAAGGTAGGGATTAGCATAGATAGAAGACTGATGGACGAAATTTGTTCAATGAAAGGTAGTTACCTCCCCACCCTTATATTAATAATATTGTGACTATGTTAAATTGCCCAGATTATTTTCCATTAGGAAACTGTAAAATCACAATCCTTCATATACTGCTGACAATATCGTACTGTTATCTGTAATACATTCATCCCTACACATTCCCTAGGGTTAGGGGCACAGGACTCCCATGAAAGTGGAAAAACCGTGAATAACTCTAGGTCCTCCCAAACCATATTTAACACACAAAAAAGTATGACCACTACATTCAATCCTTCGTGGATTCCTTTGAGGCATTAGGTTCCCTTCACAAAGCAGATGTGGGTGGCTGGTGGGTCTTACTGCCACCTCCACTGCTGTCCCACACCATTTTTAATAAGGACTTACAAGCCTTGTTTGCAGTTTCTCAGTCTCATGAGGCTTGCAGTCCCTATTAAAAATAGCATAGGGAGGCAGCAGAGGTGACAGCAAATAATCCATGAATAATCAAATCCACAAAAGTAAAACCTGTAAATGTGAAGGGCAGACTGTCTTCAATTTCAGGTGACAATGAAGCACCTATGCTGAAACAACTGAGAGACATACTGTAATATGATGCTAGTCATCAGAAGAAACTTGTGGAATGTAACAACAAAGCTGTGTAACATCATCATAAAAACACAATGCTGAATAAGATTACCCAGTAAAAATATATATAAAATAAAATAAAAAAAGGATGCAGAATAGGACCATGTGGAGCCTCTACCAAAAGAGAAAAATTGGATGAGACGTAACAATGAACCAGTACATAAAATTGCTGGACTGAGAGACAGCATGCAAACTTACTGAACAAAGAATTGGTAAACCCTATATAGAGTTGCCATCCACCTACATAGCCATGTTTTACCTGATTCTAAGCACACCACCTGGCATCCATTTGGACCGCCATCTGGCTGAGATTATATTTCCTTATCCATTTTTAAAAATAAAAATCAAGTCTCTAGCGCTTGTAGGAGTGGAGTTATGGAGGAAAATATGGAGTCACTGCTCTGTCTAATCGTTTTGTGCAAAAACAAACCTGCTTTCACAACCTTTGCATGTTCTCGGCCAATGACGGTCAACTCACAACTACGATTGACAATTATGACCACCTTCCCTCAATTCCTCTCTTTATTTCATTGGTCAATGATACAATTCTTCAGGAAAAAGTAGTTTATGGAGGAAAATCTAGCTGAAGTCTGCTTTGCAGAGCCCCTTGCACAAAAAGCAATGAGTCATTGCAGTGAAGAAAGAGGGATGCAACAAATCGGGGTAAATTTTACAATACAGTTGTGAGTATTTAAGGTTTCATGGAGTGTGTTGTTTTTCATTATTTGCTTGATATACCAATATTATGCATTTTTATTAGAAGTCCAGAAAAAAAAATAGCTCCATTTTATGAGGGCATTTAGGGCTTTTCTACTCACTGTGGGAGGAAGGGGAACATTTCTGTTATTGACACTTTCTCCCCACCCGACTTTGCCCCACACCTACTGCTGCTTCTGTTACCACCTCCCACTTTGCTTTATTTCCCTCTCTTCCTTATCTTTGCCTTGCAGCAGAGGCAATACAACTGCTTTCACCTACCAGCTTACCTGTCCTTTGTTTAAAACTGCCCTTTAAACAACATGCAGCAGCAGCATGAAGTGAAGGGGAGACGGCTGAAGGTGCAACAGTTTTGTGCAGGTTGCAAGGAAGGTGAAGCAGGACAAGGAAAGGGGGAAAGGATGGGAAGGAAACACAGGAGGGTAGAAGATGCAAGTGGTATAGTGTAAGAAGCAAGAGAGGGAAGCAAGGCAAAGATATGAGGTAAGGCAAGGGAGGGAAAAGCAGGGAAAAGAGGGTGAGAGGAGTACTGCAAGGTGCAGGAGAGGTAGGCATAAGGTGACAGAACTGAAAGAGAGGGAGCTGTGGTGGCACAAGGTTAGGCAAAGGGAGAAGGGAGGGTAGGAGATACTAGCAGTGGAGTCAAGAAGCAAGGAGGAGCAAAGCAACTGTGCAAAGCGAGGCAAGGATGGGAGAGAGGTGCAGCTGATGGGTAAAGGAAGAATATTTGGTGAAGGTATGAGGAGAAGCAAGAGAGGAAAGGGAAGAAGGTGCAAGGTGAAGCAAAGTCTGAAGGCAGGAGGTGTGGTTTGCAAGTTTCTCCTTAACTTCCTCTGTGATTTCGCTGTGAATCAGATGACCGTCGCTCCCGTCAGCTTCCTGAGATATTTTCATGGATCTGTACCATTTTGCTTTCAGTACAAAAATGAGATTACAGCAAATTGAAAGTGTCCAAGTTTGAAGTGATGATGATGATGATGATGATGTTGCCACCACTACCATCACTGAGAGCTAGTGATGGCCAGAGGGCACATGGTACCTTGTATAACCAACCAAGGACTTAAAATGTGCAGTACTGTAAGCATTACTCTGTGTTAGTTAACTGACAAGTTACTACAAAAACCAGTACCAGAGCCTTACCATAGTGGTAAAATAGTACCATAGTGTACTATAGTATACTAGTATATTGGTAAAATAGCAATTATTAATGTCCTAAATTTGCATTATGACTATGCAAATAAATAATGTGTCCAATTGTAATAATTTGTATGATACACAAATTGTCTGCCCTGATTGAGGAGCTGGAATATGGCAGCCCTAACCATAGGTCACAAAAGGAATTCAACAGAAGAGCATGATCAACTGTGTAAAAATCCACAGAAAGATCAGGAACAATAATAATTGAATATAGGGCTTTTTTTTTACTTGACCTGAAGATCATATTTGTGATCTTCAAGAAGGCCATCTCTATAGAATGCAAAGCATGAAATCCAGACTGAAAAGGATCCTATGCAGAAATTTAAGAATGTCAAAGCAACGTGCATGGACAGCACATTCTAGGACTTTCAAAAGAAAAGACAAGAAACAGGGTGATGATTAGAAAGAAAAGACATGAGGGGTTATAGGACTGCACTCAAACTGAGCTTCCGTAGCACTTGTTTACTAATGCTTACACACTGTCAGCAATGCACTTGATCTTAGCCAAAAGGCCAAGAAGTGATCACAGTGTCAGCAATGGAAAAGTGGTGAAATGTGACATTTTTCCAATGTTTTCAATGCTTGCTTAAGTGGGTGTGGAACCTTTGTATGCATAATAATTGGTAGTGAGTATAGAATTAAGAAATCGGAGGAGTTCACATTTTGTATTGTGTTTTTAGTCCTTAAAACAGTAAAGAAAGTGTTCAAGTTCTGTAGGAAATCTCATCTGCACGAGAGCAAGGAAATAATATTTACAATGAAGAGGACAAAGGCTCCCATGTCTTGCTTGATTACTAGTAGAAGGAAAATGAAATTGTGCAGCAACAAGTATATAAATAGGTATTTCAGTCTTTTATAGAGATACGGGGTGCAGAATTTAGAAGTTTTCGTTTTTTTTTTGTTGTTTTTTTTTAAAAAAAAACAACCATAAGTATATTCAGTCTAGCCCAACTTGTTCCATCTGCGTACGGGTGGCATGATTATTAATAGGTCACTCTTATGGCCAACTTTCTATGAATAGCATAGATGTACTGTGCTTTATTAAACCAAATACAGCATTACAGTTTCTCTTCTACTAAGTCAAAGGCAAAACTGCTGATATACGTTTACCACAGAGTAGCAGCAGCCAATTAATTCATGGATAAGAGGAATCCTAGACTTCGCACTTGGAGCTGAAAGAGAAACAATCCAAATCACAACATAATTGGTACAGACTTTCTTCTACTGGCTTTCTGCCTAAGAAAGGAAACTGAAAGGAGAAGCTATCTCAGAAATGGAGTCATGGGACACATTCTCAGATGATTCCATCAGTTGGTCTGTTATTTTATAATATTGTGCTTGGCAGAAAGTCTGTAACCAGGCTAAAGTTAGAAAATAGCTTTTAAAAATCAGAATCACAGGCATAGAAGTGGGTTTTTGAAACATGCAGTCCAGTATCCTAAACTAAGACAGGGTTCCTTAACACATAAACCTTCCTTTAAAGGGTTATTATCCATCTTTATCCATGATAATTCTATCAAGTGGCTGTACTGCACATTCCATCATTTCCTCTGGTAATGTCTACAGTCTCTTGTCTCCAGGATTGCTTCTCAATGTGCAGTCTTAGGGCTGCATCCTGTGGCCAAAGCTCAGACATTACTTTTTGGATTATAAAACTCAGCTGGCTGGGAAATTTTGGGAGTTATTGTCTCCAAAATAAGCTCTGCTCATGGTCAAGAGAGGTGCATACATCTTCACTTAAGAAAAATAGGCAATCAGGTTCCTCTAAAGAAAAGTCTTGGTGTAGATCACAGATTCTACTACAGGAATAATGCATATGTATGCTTAATTATCTTTTTTGGAGGAGCATCCAAACTGTCAAATCATCTGGGCCATTTCCACACTACACTCTTATAGCATGATTATTCCACTTTCAACATCCTATGGAATCCTGGGGTTTGCAGTTTAGGGAGGGGCCAACTGCAAACCTCAGGGTTCCATAGGATGTTGAAAGTGGAATAATCGCACTATAAGAGTGTAGTGCAGAAAGGGCCTTGCAGTATGAACTATTATATAAGTAGCTTGATTCAGAAGGATACTGGCCCTTGAGTATAATTCCCAAACAGCATGGCCAGGGGGATTCTGGAAATTGTGTTCCCACAAACCAACTTTTCCAGCCTGTGTTCCTGACTCTTAACTTAGGCCCTTTCCGCACCTTACCATCTTCCAGCGCTGGGGTGCAGGAATCACGCGAGCAGCCTCTGGAGAGAGGCTCTAGCGTCCGGGGTTCTTCAGCTCCAGACAAGCTGCCTGCTCGCACAAGAGCCCTGCCTCTTCCTTCTGCAGTGCAGCCTGGGAGTTTCCCAGGCTGCACTGGGGCAGGAAGCGCAACCAGCGTGGTTCCGGAGGCTCTGCACACCAGGTAAGTGCACACAGGGCCCGGGAGCAAGGCACAATCACGCACCATTTTCAGCTTCTAGCCAAAAATGAAAAGGTGCACAATTGGTGCCTGCCCTATCCTGGAGTGCCGCGCGATTGTGAGTGCATCGTGCGGATCGCTCCTCACAATTGTGCGACACTCCAGGGGCCCTTTTGCATAGAAAATGCCATGTGAAAAGAGCCTTAGAGGCAAGACATCAATAAGAAGTCCATGAGGTCCACTTGTAGTGAGTGGATGGATGAGGAGCTAGCTTTGTTGTTGCAGAAGTTGTTGCACCCTTTGCAGAACATATGTATTACTTGCCTCTCCTAATAATGCCACTCCGTTCAACAACACAGAGGTAGAAGAGGTAGAAGAGCATACAACTTTCAAAGGTTTTGATTAAGTTTAAATAAGAAAAGAATGACAGTGAAGCGTATGCTAAACAGTGGGCTTTTTTTTCAGTAGCCTTAATATGTGCCATTGCTATTTGCCTTTCTTTTTTTCTTTTTCTTTTTCTTTTTTTTTTTTTTGGAAAAAAGGCAGGACAAGAAATCACAGAATGGCACAGACATGAGAAAAGGGTTTATGCTACTCGCTGCCATTGACTTCACAGGCAAGATCCAATACATGCTTGATGAAACTTTTGCACAACCACATTCCACGTGGAAATCACAATAGCAAAGGATGTGCTATTTGGCTGATAAATCACACACAAAATGTACTGTGCCTGCCATGCTACAGTTTGTTGGTTTGTTTATTAAATTTATAAACTGTATGCTCTACCCACAGCAATGTACAATAAAAAAAATTGCAACAACAAAAAACAAAGAATCAATGGAGTAAACAATACAATTTAAGAGTGACATTAAAATTAAAGAGAGAAACAACCTTATGCAACACTAAAAACTAAATGGAACAAACCAGCATTTCCTATTCATCTAGACCATCTAAAAAGAGATTCCATCTAAACATTAGGAAGAACTTTCTGTTGGTAAGAGCAGTTTGACAGTGGGATGCATTGCCTGGGATTGTGGTGGAGTCTCCTTCTTTGGAGGTTTTTAAGCAGAGGCTGGATGGCCATCTGTGAGGAATGCTTTATCCCTGTGTGGCAGGGGGTTGGACTCAATGGCTCTTGTGGTCTCTTCCAGTTCTGTGACTCTATTAAAACAAGGAAGGAGCTCAGTAGAAAAGATACAACTACTAGTATCTGTTCTCCCATCAAGTGAAATGCAAGGAAGGAAGGAAGGAAGATTTTTGGGGGGGGAATGAAACCCTGTCTTTCAAGTGAGATTCCTCATTATAATTGGGGTCCTTTGCCATAGTATGACATGTTAAGGTTTGGTAAATTAGAAAATCTGAACAAACTCTTAATCATGTTGAAAACTGCCTAAACAATAAAAGAGTGCCATAATATGGTTTAAAACAGGGACTTGGAATCCTAGCATTCCACAAGAAGTTGCTAGGAGTCCTGCAAGGGATTGTGATTGGAAAAAAATAAACATTTTTTGAGCTGTAGGTACAATAGTTTTTAGGCAGGGGTTCCCTGAACTTCCTCCAGGGTAAAAAGGTTGAGAAAGGCTGACTTGAAAGTACTGTATTTACTGGCATACAAGACTCACTTTCTTCCTGAAAAATACTGTTTGAAAATGGAGTGCATCTTATACACCTGTGTGTCGTATATGCTGGCAAATACGGTAAGTGATATACAGTAATTACTCCCTCTAGTAGCAAACTCATATAGTGAGTGCTGAGCTCAGGACTGGAACCGAAACAGAGTGACTGGGGAAAAGGCAGAAGTACCACCATGCTAAAGGAACCTTGTGTTTTGCAGAAATGCACAAAATGCAGGGCACAACGTCCCTCAAAAAACAGCCCAGTGAGGAGTAGATATGCCTAGCAGTAACAGTGTGTTAAATGACAGTTGGAAAACAAAAAGTGAGGGCGTGGAATTGAATGCCCTAGATGGAGGAAGAGCTGCCTGCAGCATGCACGGAGGCATCCCTCTTGTGACCAAACTACACAAACATAGTTTGTCACAGATCTCATTTGTAAATCCTATGGAAAAATATTAGTGGCTAAAAGAAATTATAGTAGTCACTAACATAATGTAATTTTATCAGATTTTGGTGGGGAGGGCTCTCTTGCATCTAGCTGAACAATAGCAATAGCAATAGCATTTATTTCTATACCGCCTATCAACTAGTGTTATCTAAGCGGTTTACAATGTATTTTAGCTAATTGCCCCCAACAAGCTGGGTACTCATTTTACCGACCTGCGAAAGGATGGAAGGCTGAGTCAACCTTGGAGCCTGGCAGGATCGAATTCACAACCTTGTGGTTGCAGTACTGGCATTTAACCACTGCGCCACCAGGGCATTTAGCCACTTCATCCTGAATCTTTACTGAAATTATATGAAAGTCTTCTCATGAACCATCTATTTATCCATTGAATTATCTATCTATCCATATGCCTAACTATATCCATAGGCCAAGAATGCAAAATCTTAGGCACAGATGACGATTTCTAATTAGCGTTCTCAGATCTCAGGATGCCTAGACCCGTTTCTCTGGTCCTCAGGACAAGGGGAAGGAATCTCAGGTTGAAAGTGCTGCCTTGAAAAGTGTGTGTGTGTGTGTGTGTGTGTGTGTGTGTGTGTTATATATATTCCTCATTTGTTAGATTTAATATCTTTTTAGAATTTGAATAGTATTCTTTCTGCAACTCTGGTTGATGCTTAATTTATCTAGCCTTGTAACATTACCAGGGCCCACCTCCTATGACATCACTGGAGGTCATCTCTAGGTCTTAGTAGTTGATCTTAAAATCTTAAAGCCTAAAATATTGCTGACTGGGCAGTCTTAATCCTGTCACTCCTGGCACCTCAGGGTGGCCCTCTGGGATTTCCCAAATAATCATAGACCTTCCTCATTACATCATTGTTTGATCGTTTCCCAGCTTTTGTATGGGTTTTTTCCCATTCCAAAAGATTTAAGTGCCCCACCTATGGCTTTGTTCTTGTCTTGAAGTAAAAAATAAAACATATTCAAATATGCTGGTATTTTATGTCCCACTCTTTTGCCTTTTTCCTGTTCACCACAAGAATTCTCATTATTAAATTTGGCCCTCAGACTTAAACAAGCCCCCTCTTTGTCAAATAACTTATTTTAATTTATATGTGTATAAAGTTCACAAGCAAAGGGGATGGGATGGGTCTTTTCCTTCTGCCACAAACCTTCTGCAAAGACATCACCACATTTCCAGCATGGATTCTTCTGTGTCATTTATGCAGAGGTACAACTGGGCAAACAACTAGGATCTAGAAAGGTAATGGAGAAACAACAGCCTTGTTCCTCACTAGTAAAGAGTAACACACAAATATTCTAAGTGTTTGAGGCAAGCATATTAATTTCCTTCCCCAGCAGACTTTGTATATGTAACAGATATGGTCATCTTTGGAGAACATT
The DNA here is from genome assembly GCA_948472985.1 of Iguana delicatissima. Classification (NCBI taxonomy): domain Eukaryota; kingdom Metazoa; phylum Chordata; class Lepidosauria; order Squamata; family Iguanidae; genus Iguana; species Iguana delicatissima. The sequence goes on along the minus strand of CAOKZL010000543.1, from coordinate 619,962 downwards.
TCCGCACGACATCTTATAGCGCGATGATTCCACTTTCAACCTCCTATGGAATCCTGGGGTTTGCAGTTCCGGGAGGGGCCTGCCTCCTCCCGGAACTGCAAACGCCAGGATTCCATAGGAGGTTGAAAGTGGAATCATCGCACTATAAGAGTGTTGTGCAGAAATGGCCAGAGGGGGAAAAAATGAAATTTATCTTCTAATAGTCAAGGGCTAGAATTCTTTTAGTGATATTACATTGATGTAAGACCAACTTCTGCTTATGTATGTCTTTTTCTAGTTGTTGCAGAGGTCAAGATTCTTTTCCTCCCTCTCACAAATGACCAAAAGTCCTTAACAGCCCACTTTCTTCCTGCACACACACCCTCATGACCATACAATAGACAGTGGAGACTGGACGACAGCTGAGAAGTGTCTACTATGTGACTATAGCTGGGTGTACAATGATGAAGGCATCTTCCAAGGCATCCTGTTGGTCTTCTTGGAATGACATCATCATTGTGTGCCTGGCTATAATCACAAAGCCAGATGTTTTATAGCCATTTTCTGCTCTCTACTTCCACCAGCCATTACATGGTCTTGCAGGATGAGACCACAAGGAAGGTGGATCTTTTGGGAGTGGAAGGGGTTAATATTTCACAGATCCACCAAGGTAGAACTTTATGATACGTCTCCTGCTGCAGGACTTCTTGACCATTTGATTAAAGGGAATCAAAGAAAAGTTACTAATCTCATGGTCAGGGGTTTGCAGGCATTCATCAAACTCCTGGAGAAATGCTTGTGTTCCTTTTTAGCTGCAGTCTTCAGATGAGGGCTGGATCTACTATTAGCCAGTACAAGACAGCAGACCTTGGCATACCCTTATAGGGCAGCAAATTGGAAATTATTTTCAGCACAACCCTAGGCATGTTTATTCAGAAGTAAATCCCACTGTATTCGTTGAGGCTTACTCAAGTGTGTGCTGAGCTACATCCTTAGTAGCACAAGTACAAGCAATTCTAAGCATACTTATCCAGAGGTAAATCTCATTGAAATTAAGTCCATATTGTGGTAATACCTTTTGCAGAAAGGTTGAAAATTCCCTTTTGAAGCTACATTTCTTCATCAGACAAAAAAAAATTTTTAAAGCATGCAGGTAGGAGGGGTTAGGAAGGTGACAACATAAGAGTCACCTAGTTGGCATGTTGTTTTACGATGATCTGGAAGAAGGGTCTGCAGAGTATCAAAGTGGGCTTATCATCCTTCCCCATCCCAGTGGACCTGAACTCACTAGGAACAACAAAGGCACTAGAAAAGTCAAATTTGGCTATCCATTTATTACCTGACCCCAAGATACCTTTTAAAAATTCAAGTTCATCTCTCTCCATACTCACAAATCCCTTTATAGGACAAAAGCAATGAAATACTCATTGAGCCAAGTTTAATAGCTTAGATCAATGCATTATTTTTTCAGTTACTCACTAAACTAAGTGGGACCTACTTTTAGATAAAGCTCTTTGTGATTAGGCTGGATAACGAGGAGAAGAAAGAGAATAACCACCATCATCACCACAATGGAGAGCATCCTTTTCTGCTTAAGAGCCAAACTGCTCATGACAACAGATATATATAACCATTTATTGTGCATTTTTAAAAAAATGTTTGAATATTTGACAGGTAGAGAGAGGGAGCAAAACTTCGAATGAGGTGTATAAGAAAGAAGCATTAACTCTTGGCTGGATAGGTGCACCAATGAAAATCTCCCTGTATGCAAAGGTGATCTTAGCTCCAGAAGGGAAGCTTCCCTTGATACCTTCCTTATCCAGTCACCACAGTGCCAGTCTTAGGCAGAGTCTCCTTGGATGATATTTAAATAATAAAATGAGTGCACATTTTAATTCTGATACACATTTCATATTACATATAATTTGGTCCTATAGGACCAAAACGACACAAAGGTTGAGTCCCTGTGAGTCTCCTTCTCTGGTTGAAGAAATATGGTTAGAAAGGTAATGAATGTAGTTGCATAAGGAAAAGTCACATTCTGGGGCTACAATTCTCAGAATTCCCCAACCATGATGGCTGGGGCATTTTGGGAGTTCTAGTCCTTAAAAAAAAATAGATTTCAAGCTTTGCATATTAGTGGTGACATTCCTGATGTTTGCTGATGCCTGAAGACAGCAGCAATATCAACAAGAGCAAGAAATAAAAAGTCTTTTGAAAAAGAAAAGCTCCTTTCAGTAAAACAATTACGTCAAGTTTTGCAGTTCAGATGGGTTAGCCGCATTTGCTCTGGGGGCCTTCTGTTGACTCTGCTTTTTCCGCTTGAGGTGGAGGAACACAAGCCCCAAAATGACACCTGGAAGAACAAAACAAAAACTGAAATGTTTAAATCATACTTTAAACCATTCTTCCCCAACAGAGGATCCTCTAGGTGTGTTGGACTTCAATGTCCATCTTCTCCACATACTACAGGGACTTGCTGTCTGGGAACAATTGTAGCTGTAGTCCAAGACATCTGGAGGGTGCTGGGTTTGGAAAGACAACTTTATAGCAAACTCATCTTTTGCAAATTCCTTGCAGGTGAAGAAGATCTACACTTTATACACAGTACAGTCCTACTCATATCTGTTTGTTCTTAAGCAAATCCCTCTCTTTAGTCTCTGTTTAGTGAATTTAGGGTTGCAATATTAACAATGCAATTGTACACACACTGATTAGGGATTAAGTCTCACTGAATCCACTGAGTCTTACATCCAAGTAAGTATGCACATGGGTGTTTCATCATTCTCCATGAATTGTGGAATATGTGATGTCTAAACTAAGCTACAACCCAACAGGCTATGCTTCAGAACTTTCTTTCATTGTTAATATCTCAGAATACATTAAATCAACTGGTAATATTCAGCAAAAATATAGGGAGAGTGCTTTTCTTCAACTGAGGATTTCACTTTGTTTGGGTAGCACACTGGAGATACAATATATTTAAAGCTCATGGTATTTCTATACCTTCTCTTTTTAAAAGACTTAGTTCAACACACCCTGGGCTGCTAAGTACACACTGAATCAGTCCAGTTTAGAGTTTATTTAAACTTTGGTCATTATGCTTTCATGTTCTACGTATCAGCGTTGTGAACAGTTTCTCTAGTTGCGCAGAAATCTGGTTTGTACCAGCTCAGACTGTTTTGTTCCTCTGGCACAGTTTAGTCTGTTCTGGCTGACAGTGACTGTTCAGGGTCTCTGGAAGAGTTCCTTCACTTTACGACCTTCTTGACCCTTTAAACAGTAACAAACGGTGATTGGTCTTAGAACCTTCTGTAGCCAAAGCATGTGCCTACTCTGACCAGTGAACTACAGTCCTCTTAAGGTTCAGCTATGATCCCTGTCATGGTAGTAAGTTTGCCTTATTTGATTCGAGGGCAGCTGAAGCTCATCTTCTAAGATGCTGAGCAAGAAAATGTTTTAGTGGTACCATCTTGGGAACAAGTGCACAAAAGGTTTCACTGCTCTGGTCACTCCCATCTAAACTTGAACGGAGCAGTGAGTAATAGGGAGTTTCAGTGTGGTGTGTATCAGTTACAGCACTGAGGTGGTCCTTGAGAGATCCAGGCTTTAATCTCCATCGAGCTGTGGCAGGTGGCTTTGAACCAAACACTTTCTGTCTGCCTGACCAACCTTACAAAGTTGTTGCAAGGATAAAATGAAGGAGGAGAAATGCTATGCACACTGCTTTGAGAAAAGGCGAGATATAACAAGTAAGTAATAGATAAATCACAAATAACACAATCCTGATCAAGACTTTTGATATTGATATTAAGATATCACTTAATCTTCCAAAAATAATCTAGTAAAGCTCACATCAAGGAAATGGAAGTATGGAAAAGCAACACCACATCTATATCCTTGGAGAGGAATGGTGGATCGTGGCTTTCACCTGGATATGGGATGTTCTGGCTTTTTCTCCCTCTGTCCCTTACCGTACCACAGCACCATCTCAGCATGGAGAAGTATTGCTGTTGGCCCACAACACATGACATTGTTGTGGTCCCCCTGCTGTTGTGTCCCCAGACATCACAATAGCGCCATAAACCATTATTGGACAAAATCTGGTAATGGCCTCCCTTCACACAACAATTCCATTGCCTGTAGGTGTGCGGGAAGGGCGGAAGCACTATCAAGCACTTCCTTCCACAATACAGCCAAGGAAGAGGCTGGCTGTACTGTGGAAGGAAAAAGGGTGTCCCAAATACTACCCATCCGCTGGCAGCCGACCAGTGCAGTTGGGAGTGTTCAGGTCTTGGTCTAATCCCAGGATCATGACGGCACAACACGGGAGCGCAGTGTAGTGTGGTAAGGCCCTCTGTTTTTCCTGTCTCCGTGATTCCCTCAGCTCCTGGCCATGGAACAAAACACTATGGATCTAGGTTTATTTTCTGCTGGCTGTTACTTCCTGGTATTGAGTTGTGGGCTGATTCCTTTGCTCTGGAGTGTGAAATCATGGTTAACTCAGACTGCTTCCAACAATTTTTCAAGAATCACAGTGCTGTGAATATTTTATTATATATTTATTAATACATTTGAGGACCATATTCCTCAGCTGGTCAGTCATCCTGGCTCCTGCAGTGTTTACATTTATTTTCAAAAATTCTGTCTTGTTTTGATAAAGGATTCTATCTTGTTTTGGAAAAAAAAAGCAGTTGAGTTTGTTTAAGTTTTATCAACTCTTGCCTGTCAGACCCAGTGCAGTGAAATCTAGTGTTATAGTTATGCTTTGTTTAGAAGAAACATAATAAATTTTCTTGAATTCGTTATATTGTTGAGCTTATAGAGGGAGAGCCACAGCTCAGAGATAGAGCATATGTTTTGCATGCAGAAAGTCCCCAGTTCAACTCCTGACAACTGCTAGAAAAACTAGAAATGCTAGAAAATCACTGCCAGCAGCCATGGCATGGAAAAAGCAACTTTTCCAAGAACTTGTTCTGGCTCTGTTCAAGGCAGCTTTCTATATTTCTGACTGTAGAAAAGTAGCATTCACTAAGACAGCAAATTAGATAAAGTCTGGAAAAACCGGTTAAAGGTTTGCAAACATAAGCATAATAATGTGGAGTTGCCTCTCCACATTCACTAGGTTTGGGGCACAGGAGCCCCATAAAAGTGGGGAAAAAAGCAAATATCAAAATGTGTGTATGTGTGTGTCTGTGGAAAGAGGGCCGAGGCACGGTGGGGAGAATGGACACCCATGGTACAGATCAAGTCGGGGAAAGGAGAGGGAAAGGAGGTAGGCCCTCTTTCTCACCTATCTCCTTCCTTGTGTGTTGGGGGACACTGGGTTAGGGTTTGTGTGCTGAGAAACTGGACCATGAGCAGTCCTTAGCTGGCCAGGCAGTGGCTGGTGGAAGAGGAGGAGAACCAGAGAAGGGTTTTTAAAGGGCTGCACAGTCTGACTGGATCAGCCAAGAGGAAAACTTCCCTCAGAAAAGAAGCACTTGGTGTGGGGAGCAGGGGTTGGAGAAATTTGCAAGCAATCAAATCCATGGAAGTGAAGCCTGCAGATGTGAAGAGCTGATTGTACTACAAACTGCCATGATCTTGGCTTGGTACTGGTAAGTTTATAGAATAGACCAAATTTTTGAGCATTCTTCCTCTCAAAGCTTCCCTGGAAACCTCTGAAACTGTCATTGATGAATGCTGAAACAGTGGGAATTTGTATCCACTTGACAAATTTGCATCTCATCTTTCCTGTAAAGAGTGTAGGATGGTTACCTGGGATGACAATATACTATTTTATCCTCAAACCTCAGTACAGTAGGTCCAATGGCTCACTGAAAGCATCCATGCTGTTAGTGACTATGCAGTGACTTGAATCCAGGTGGCCTACGTCTAATTCTGTGACCTCACATTTATACTGCCTGCCTTCTTTTTCCACACTTTTCTTCATGGCTTCTGTCATGCTGCCATTTATTTTTCAAACTGACAGATACACACATATCATAGGTCAGCCTGTCTGTCTCTCCCTTTCTTCTTTAGCTCTACTCTAATCCTTAAAATACCATTTCAGTTTCCTCTTCTTGTCTTAGAGAGCTGAAGAGGCTACTTTGTCTTTCATACAGCTGTTGGTTCAAATTCCTGCAGAACTCACTGCCAGAAAGAGGTTTAGACCTTTAGCTTCAAGCCAGTTTGCTGCAACAGCTAGACTTGTGGAACTATAAAAGACAGCCATGTATTCAGACCCCTATTCGTCTAGAAAATTTAGAGAGGGTGATTTTCAGCTGGTTCCTATTTTTAACAGAGAACATGCTTTGCATACAAAGTTGCAGGTTTTGAACTTTTGGGGAATACAAAAGTTTTACATTCAATCTCCAGCATCTGCAAGTTGTTAGTAGTGACTAGAGCAGACCCATTAAATCAGTGGGATTTATCTATATGTTGACTCACCATTCAACCATTGATTGAATGGGTCAACTGTAATCAGATTTAAGCAATTGGATGCCAGTGTCACCAGGTCAATTATCTTTTCTTGGCCTAACATAACTTCACAGGTTTTGCTGAGCTTATATAAGGAGGAACTAATACACACCGCTTTAAGCTCCTTGGAGGAAGGATGGGATTTAAAATGTATTGAATGATTATGTTGTAAAGATGAGTTGCGATTGCAAAATTAGAGCAGGATCGAGCCTGGAAAAGCTGCTCGTTTTTTGGACTACAGCTCCCAAAATCCTTCCAAGCAGCCTGACCAATGGATTCTGGCTGGGGAACTCTGGAAGCTGTGACCTAAAAAAGTAACTAAGTTCTGAACAAATTATACTCAGTGGATGCATATTGTCTAAACACATCTACAAGTTTTGTTATTGTCATAATATCCTTGGATATCTTGTCCATCCACTAATCCAAGAGGAATTATTAATGCTAGTGGAGGAATAATCTCTGTAGCCTGGATCATAAGTATCCCATTTAAAACAGCTACTCACCAATAACTATCAATACAGCGACCAAAATGCCAATTGCCATTCCCACTGTTGGAAGGGAACTAGGATGCTCAACTGGTATGAGGCACCTTTCCTCTACACACTGGCACACTTCCACTGTGGAAGAAAAGGCATAGTTTTGGGAGTTAGAGGGGGAAAAAACTGTTACAAATGATTAAAAAATATTAAAGAGAAAGAATGTGATTTTCACTATACCTTTCAGATAGACAACTCCTTTCATAGGTGGGCTTCCATTGTCATTAATTTCTATTGGAATATCATAGATTTTCTTTTCAAGATTAATATTCTTCGGAGAAATGTAAGCATATAGGCCTGTCAGTCCAAACAGTGAATTGATTAAATATGCATTTTTAACAGAAAAATGGCAATAGTGCTGATGATAATAATAAAAGTGAAGAGGAAAGAGGGGGAGGAGGGGATGATAGTATAAAACCTTCACTCATTTGGCATAGTACAAACAAATGCTCAGATCTTCAGTGAACCATTTTAGTTTTAGCTGAACAGGTTTAATTCTCAAATAGATGACTAGGACTTTGGCTTGATAATAATAATAATCCACACTGCACATTTATAACAGCTTGCCAGCACTGTAGCTTCAATGGTTTCATCCTACAGAATCCTGGGATTTGTAATTTGTTGAGGTACTCAGAATTCTCTGCTAGAAAGCTCTGGACCACTCCCCTGAACCACAGCATCAGACCTCTCCAGCAGAGACTCCTGCAGAGACAAACTACAGTTCTCAGGAACAGTGGCAGAGCTTGGAGTGTGTGGAGGGGGAGCAGGAAGGGTCGGGACTACGGCACAAGGGGTATGGCCACTGTACATGAGGGTGTGTCTGCGGGGCATGAGGGCATGGCCAGAGTTTGTGGAGACATGGCCAGGGCACATGGGGGGCATGGCTATGGGCCGAGATGCCCCAAAAACATTGCCTCCCAGGGAGACCGCACCCTCCACCCCCTGTCCCTACGTGACTACCCAGGAATCCATAGAATGGAAACATGGAAATCAAGGGAGTATCAAAGTGCTGTAATTATCTAGTATAGATACACCTTTGATCATGCCCATTACTTGAATTTCCACTGCACCTACATGAATTTCCCAGTCCAAAATCCATATATATCAGGGCAATTTTTTTGGTTTGGGGGATTTGCTGGTCCACACAGGATCCTGGAGAGATCTACCTCATTCTTTGCCTCATTCTCTGCCCCAGCCACACCAAATCTGGGGCTGAAAAAAGGACCTCAAAACAGTGAGAAGGAATAAAGTGCTCCTTTTTTTTTTCCAACTCACCCCACTACAGGGGGAGGTTGTGACTCTGGGGGACACATGTGGCCCGTGGATCATGAGGGTGAGTCCACAAGTTCAGAGAAGCTGCTGCAGTTTGCTTTTGCTTGAACCTACTGGGAAGGGCATGAATCTACCCCATCCTCTCCTCTCCCTCCTGCTGAGTTACTGGAGTACAAACTACTTTTGCACTTTGAATACAGTTTGCAATGACTGAAGCCAAGGACAAAGGGGGGAAATGGGAAGAGGAGAGAAACTGGGGTACTTTAAAAGCAACTAAAAAAGTGAGAGAACAAAGGATTAATCAGGATTGTTCCTGACAATTCAGGACGGTTGGACGGTATTATATAGCTTCCCAATTCATATTTTAAGCAAGCGGGGAGGATAGTCCAATTTTTACAACCAGAGGGAAAATTCAGGGGTACAAACTATGTAGCTGTCAAACCACACATAATCTACCCAGCTTCCCAGGGAAGTCTCATTCCTCCCAGTGCTGCAGTAAAAATAGCTACTCCTCAAGCCTCCAAGGAAGACAAATTGCCATTTCAAGGCTGTTCCTGCCCCTCCACAACTTGTTTTAGGCTCTAAGTCCTCCTTTTTTTTTCCTAACTGGAATGTAGTCCTGACTTCTTTCAGTCATCTCTGGTTCTGAAGGGTTAGATGTGGGTGGATGTGAAAATGGGAGTCAGGGGCCTAGATGCTCAGTAGCTACACATCCCTGGGGCTCTCCCCCCACTTCTCTGACAGGCTAGGAACCAGAGCATTGTCAGAAAATGGAATTGGTTGAAAAGCAGAACCCATGTACTATGATGTAGGGAACATGAAGGACTGATGAAAGCTCACTTGAGACCAATCAAACATCTGCTGCTTGCAAAGTCTCTCAGACAGCTTAGTGCCTTTTCTCTCCTCTCAGTTGTTTGGAAGCAGTGTGCACATGCAAGCAGCTCCAAGCAAGCCTCCATAGGCAAGAAGAACTGACAAAAGAGTGGAACTCCCATTGAATTAACAGAACTTGTCCTTAATTTGAAAGTATCAAAAGAGCAAGTCGTCAGATAACGGGGCATCAAAAGGTGGGGGCTTCCATTTTATGTGCTATGATTCCACCTTATGGCATCCAGGGATTTGGACTTTTAGAGAGCGGCATTTAGAATTCTCAATCACAGAGTTCAGTGCCTCACCAAACTACAAACCCCAGGATTCTGTAGGATGGAACCATGGCAGTTAAAATGAAATCATAGTGCAATAATTATACTAGGTAAAAGACCCCAAGATCCAAAGGGAGCCAAGTACCGATCTCCCCCTAACATTACTTTGCTGTTACCTAATGTCCGTTTCTCCCCTGTCTAATTCACTGCTGTTATACACCACGACAGCTCTCTAGTGCCTTTGCCCCAAACATGTTAAAAACTTACCCTCTTTAGAAAGATTCCAGCTGTTTTGTACTGTGCTGTCACCCAAGAGTACATAAGAAAATTTTGGAATATATGAACGCACATCTGGATCAGAAACTTCTACTCTTGCTCTCTTATTCTCTGTCAGAGGGTGGCAGAAGAACAAAGACTCCTTTGCTAGCTGTGGGGGGTTATCATTCACATCTTTCAGGTTCAGTGTCAGTTGTGCCGCAGAGCTCTGAGATGCTGTAGCTGCGGATGTGAACAGAGCACAAACCAGTGTTACAGGACCCATAATTAGAGATGGTCAAACCTATCCATTTCACTTGCTCCCAATTTCCAACTTCCAACATTTTGGCAAAATCTAATTTCTTTAAAAAGAGGAAGTGAAACAAAATTTTCACCCATCCTTACAATATAACTTCCTATTCTGATGCAGCGAGTGTTGTAGCAGACCCTCACAGGGTTAAAATAGCAGGATTTTCTGATTAACGAGAACTATGGTATTCATGTTACACAAACCACTACATGCATATTTTCCTGTTCCCTCTGAATTTAATGGCAATATTCACATCAGATAAGAGAGTGAGTAAGAAAAGGATTTTTCTAACAACATAACTGTGAATAGACGAGCCAGACGAGCCTGGTTTGTGCGAGCCAATAACAGCTTTGGGAATGTTGTGAACAGGGTCCTACAGGGAGAAAAGATCCAAAACTAAGGCTTGTCTCTGATGGAAAGCAGATAGGGGAAGGATGGCCTAGAGATGGGGACAGTGTGTAAAAGAAATATGACAGTCAGCCAAGGGAAGAAGTGAGTATGGTTTTGGAAAGCTGTGAATGATTAAATATTTCAGGAGTTGATGTAGGAATTATTTGTGTATTAGTAAACTTCTATTTGTTTATTCTTTTTTATAGCTATGTCTGGCTGTTCTTGTAAGCTTTGATAGAGAGTCTAGGCACGCTTACCACAGTGAACCTACTGAAAAACAAATCCTCTGACCCACATAGGGATCACCTTGAGGCTCAAGGACCTGATTCAGGGAGGGATCTTGAGGGGAAAGAGGGCAAAGTGAGTCACAGAATCCCAAGGGTTTGCAACTTTGGAGCCAGTCTGGAGAGGACATCCATCACAATTACTGTACAATGGGTCAAGCTATCCATGTAGAAATGCAAAGGGCTTTGAAGTGACTTGGCCATAAATTGACAATTAAGAGATATTCACTTCCAGTGGAAATGAAACCTACAAGAATTGGTGCATTGAGAAGGATTAACAAAGTTTACTACATGTTTGGGATATCCTTGGCGATGTAAGCTTGAGGGGCTTGTACGATGAGGGGCTATGCTAACTACACTACTCAGCTTTCTAATAACTGGCTGGTCACAGTAGAAGACAGTGGAAGAAAATGGGGTGAAGGAGCAGATGGCACAATTCAGGAGATGTTTTCCATAATAAAGGTTTGTGGGACAGAAGCAGTTCCATTTAGGAGAAACTGTCTGTATTAAGTCTGCATCATAAGCCAGTCTTTACTCATTGAAGGTAATGGTTAACACATTTGCTGGCTGATATGAAAGTGCAAACAAGAATGGGATTTGGACTCATCCATAATCCTCATTATATCCAAGACATCTTCAGGGCATGAGATTTCCCTGTTCTGGGAATTATAAATATCCAAATATTTATGTACACCAGGAGTGAGCAACTTTTGGCCCTTCAGATATTGTTGGACTGAAACTCCCAACTACTCCAGTCTGCACAGTCACTGGTGACGAATGGCAATTAGAAGTCCAACCACAGTTGGAGGTACACCTAGATGTAGGGGAAGACAAGCCTATTGTCACACACACAGGTCCTGAAGGCAACTACTGTCACCCAAGTGCCTAGGTGGAGTCAACTTACCGGTCCTTATGCCTGTGCCATATCCTTTCCTCCAAGGAGCTGCAAGCTGCCATTTTAATTCCCCTCCCAAATGTACCATGTAGCAGCACACTGATAAGTGTGTAAAATTAAAAATGACACATCACAGATAACCTACCATTGCTACCAAGTACATGAGGTGCAGTGAAGAAGCAAGAAGGGAGGATTAAATGTAAGAGGAAACACACCAGAAGGCATTTTGCCCTGGACCCTCTTGAAAATTTCAACTGTTACACAAGCTAAAGAATTTTCCTCACTTACTTTGCTCAGTTGCCACAATCTGTACTGTGTAGGCTTGTTCAGTTTCCCGATCCAATGGGGCTGCAGTATATATTGTGCCACTGAGAGGATCAATCCGTAGCCAGTTTCTGTTGTCATTCTTCAGGGCATACCTAAAGACCACCAAGATATAAGAAAAGAGCTGGAAATGTTACTTTTAAAAAATTAATTAGTTGTACACCTTGCTGCACCCCCCAAAAGTAATGATAGTCAGCATCTATACACACACACACACACACACACACACACACAGAGCTTACTGTTTTATTTGATATTTTACTGCATTTTATTCCTTTTTTAAAATTTTAAAAAGAATTCTAAAATCTAAAAATGAAATCTTAAAAAAGAAAATAACCTTTAAAATACCACAACTATTTTCAGCTCCCCCAAAATAACACCAACAAAAACAATGAGGAAATATTGCCCATCATGTGCAGAAAAATGATCAATGTTACCAGACATTAGATTGTTTGCAAAGGGTATTTATTATGCCTGGTTACTCCTGCTTACCAATAATATCTTTCTGTGTTTGTGTATTTTCCTGCATTAAACAACAAAGGATTGACCATCATTTTGGGGAAGAAAACCTCCAGCTGTTAAGAGTGTAATCATTTACCTAACCCAGTAGCCACATACCCACTCACCAGACTTCAGAGAGCTGTGCCCCCACCACCGTCCTAAATATTTTGACTTTTAAAAAATTGTTTTACAAAAATGGCCCCTTGACCTCTGGATGAAAATTTCCTCATGGAAATTGGCCCCCCATGGCCTCTGGAGTCCAGAAGAGGCCTTGTTTGAACAGAAGGTAGTCAACTCTGGTATAATGAGTTGGGCCTGAAATAGCTGGGGGAGCGCAAAATATGGCATAATTACATCTGACCCCCTTTTAGGATGTAGGGTACTGAGATCAGACGAGATCGGGTGCGTTCAGGGTGGTATGGCCATAGGTTTGGGGGTACTGGAAAAGAATTCTATGGGTACCATGGTCTGCCAAAATGACCAGTAAATAGCTCTAGAAAATGAAACCTGAATTTCCCCCAAAATGACCAAACTGAGGCTATTAACTTTACATAACATGAGACAATGTGACTCATTGGAAAAGATAATCATGCTTACTAATGTGACAGGAATTTTTCAGGTGATTGAGTCAGTCAAAGCACCCACAGCCTGAGGGGCAAAACCCTAAAAAGGGCTATTGAAACGAGGACCTTTCTGCAGACTGCAAAATGCTTTTATTCCACGTTCAATATCGTGTGGAATTCTGGCATTTGTAGTTTACTGAGGCCACAGAGCTCTCTGGCTGAGAATTTAAAGCCCCTCCCTAAACTGCAAACCCCAGAATTCCACAGGATGTTAAAAGAAACAGCGGGGACTTCCGGTGGAGGCGACACGGTGACCAGACGGAGTTCACGGAGCTAGTGGACTCCGTACCCTGGCGTGATCGGAATTTCCTAAAATTTTTAAAATTTAAAAACTAGGGGAAAAGTGTTCCCGGGGAAAAGGAGGACACGGAGGGGTTGAAGGGAACCCCGCCCAGTGGGGTGCGAAAGGAGGAGGAAGGAAAAAAGGGCACGGACAGACTGCAGGGATCGCTATTTTGATTATCGCACGGAGTACAACAGAAGGCTGGCCGTGGCACCACCGTTCTTTTAATTTTAATTTTCTACATGAAATTGGAAGAAAGCTGTGGGGGTAAGTGAGGTCCTATTGAATTTCAGCTGAGTTGGATGGAACGAGATCCCTGTTCGGGGGAAAGGGAAAAACGCACCCAAAGGGATTTGGACTTTTGAATGGGAGAAGGGAGAAGGGAGAAGGGAGAAACGAGAGGAAAAAGCGTGGATTTTTTAAAAAATTGAGCCCCCCCAAAATCTTAAAGAAGACGAACTGGTGGCTCGTAACATAAGCGGAGCCAAAAAGAGATCAAACATGCAGATTCAGTGGGAATTAAAAAGATTTATAAGAATAAGAAAGAGCGGATAATAAAATAGGATTTGGAAGTCTAGAGGTTTGGAGGAATTAATATTGAAACGGACAGTGATAAGATCTTAAGGAAAAAGCTTAGAAGAAACGTGGGGAGGCTGTTCTATTTGGACTAGTAGTTACAAATCCCTGAAAGAAAGAAGACATAAAGAAATAAAGTGGGTTCCTAGTGTGTGTAAGAATAAGAGGAGTTTTGGGGAATATCGGGAATATTGGAACTAATGGATTGGTAACTGACAGCGGCTGTGGAGTGGTAGTGGAGTTGTATGCTGACTGTTAGAGCAAGACGTGGCCCAAAATGGTGATTTGATCACAAGGAGCAGATGTGGAGTGGGTCTTAGTGGTGGCGATGATAAGAAGTTGTCGTGAAACACCCTTTAGCATTTTCTTGTGGCGGTGAAGGGGACAGAATCGGGAGAGGGAAAAAAAGAGACGAACTGCGGACTTTTAAGAGAGAAGGAAGAAAGAAGAAAAAAAAAAAAAGTAAAAAAGGAAAGGGGGAAAAGAAGAAAGTGGAAGGGGGGGTAAAAAAGAAGATTATAAATTGTGGGTTGGATTTTTTAGAAACACAGAGTTTGAAAGATATCATAAAGTAGTGAGGAGAAGAAGAGATTGGCGTGTTTAAAGGGGGAGGGATAACAGAAATATATATATATATATAGGATTAATTTTGGGTTTGGAATTTTGAAGATATATTTGTATAAGATATTTGGGAAAATTTGAAAATGGAGTGCTAACTGTTAAAGGTTAAGTTACTAACTCAGTTATTTTGTGGGAGAAATTAGTGTAACTAGAGTGGGAACTTGTAATTTGAAATTTATAAGATAAAATTGAAATTGAATTTATAATTTATAATTTATAATTTATATACGAATTTATAAAGTAAAAAAAGGGGATTTATAATCATTTATTAATTTTACCGTAGTGGTGATCTGATATAGACAAGAACCTGTAAAAATTGTCGGGGAAAGTATCTAATTGGGGGGGTTATTTTTTTTAAAAAAATAGTGAGGAGGGTACTAAGTATAAGAAGTTTAAGAAGATTTTAAAACTTTTGGGAAGATTTATAGATTAAGAGGGATTTAGGAGAAAAAAGAAGGAGAAGTTTAGGAGGTTTATTAAATCAGTGTTAGAATTAAAGACAGGAGGGAAATTTTGTGTGGGTGGATTTAAAGAGACTGTAAGGGGTGGATCGGTAAGGTAGAAGAAGAAGTTGAAAAAAAGGGATAAAATAGGGATTTGAAATTATATAAAAATACAATAACAGAGAGCAGGATAGTTAAAAGTTAAATTTTAAAAAATTTTAAAATAAAAAGCTTATTAATTGAAAAAAGGTAAAATATATATATATATTTATAAAAATAAAAACAAGAGAGTTAAATTCAAAATGATGGAGCAGGAAAAAAAGGGAGATGCTCCCCCCAAACCAAAAAATCATGTGGAGGGGTTCAAAGAATTAAAAATGAAACCTGGAAGAAAAGGCAGCAGGAACAGAGAATAAAAGGGAAAGTTGGGAAAGAAAACAAAGAATTATGGAAATTAACTCTGACGTTTAAAAATGAAAGAAAAAAAACCAGAAATGAAGCATATGAGAACTAAATAAAGACGGATATAAAGAAAGAATTAAAATTTTTACAAAATTAGATACTATTTCCAAAGAGTTAAAGCAAGTGTAGAAAGTGAAGCAGGTGGGGGAAAAAGAACAAGATGGAGGTGCAGGTAATAAAGATAGGAGAAAAATAAACAGTTAGAGAGAACAACTGTGTTATTGGACATAAGGAATAGAAGCAAATCAGTGAAAAAAAGAGGATTGAGAAAAGTGTAATGAAGATTTGTAACTAGATTACAAGACGGTTGGTGCAATTATCAGCTGGCATCAGAGCAGTTAGATTTGGAAATAGATAGATTTTTTCATGTAAACTCAGTTGTCGCTAAACAAAAAAAGGTACCACGGGACATTGTGGTGTACCTTCTTGGGGAAAAGGGTGAAAGACTTAGTGATACAGAGCAGCTATTCTAAAAGTTGGTGGTGAAGGATAATGAAGTTAAAGTATACAAGGATTTTCACCCAGCCCTATTTAAGTGAAGAAGAGACAAAATTTTTCCTGACACAAGGTTTGAGAGTTCAGAATATTAGATATACATGGGGAGAACGGAGGGTATCTCGTTTATATGGAAACAAAAGAGAGTCGTTTTAAACACCTTGTTAAAAGCGAAGAATTTTTGGGAAGAGAAACAAGGATGAATTAAGTAAAATAGAAGGAGTAACACAGGAATATGAAAGAGAGAAGAATAGAGGAGCTATCAAACAATTCAAAATAAGAACATACGACAAGGTGGTGAGGAAAAGGCAGGAGAGTTCAGGAAAATAAGAGAAGAGAAGGAACGAGACAAAAGCAGAAAAAAGGGTGTCAGGACAAGAAGAAGAAGAGAAGCAGGAGGAGGAGGAAGAAAGTGTTGAAGATATTAATTCAGTTCAGGTTTTGGGAATTTAGAAACTGGGAGAAAAGGATTTAGGATATAAAAGAGAATTAAGTAAGTACGGAAAAAAAATTTATTATACGTATGAAACTGAGGTTACTTTCCGGGAATGTTCGGGGGATAATCCCCCCATAAAAGAAAATGTACTTTTCACAGATTGGAAAAATTAAATTTAGATGTGATCTCAGTTCAAAGACACATAAAAAATTAAAGATTTGAAATATATCAAGAATCTCAAATTAGGTCAAATGTTTTCATCAACAACAAATAAAAAGAAAAAAGGAGTCACATTGTATATAAGTAATAAACACGAGGCAAAACAAGTATATAGTGACAATTTAACATTATTTAATAGTGGAAGTAAAATAAGGGATGAAATTCTAATATTGCAGTTTATGGCCCATTAGATAATAAAAGTAAATTTTATGGAGAATTGTTAGAAAAGTTATTAGAAATTGGGGGAGGGAACTTGATTTTAAGGGGGGACTGGAATGGGGTGTTAAACCCTTTAATTGATAGATCAGGTGAAAATAAGAAAGGCAAAAATTAATCAAGGGAAATTACCAATTAAATTTTTTGAATTATTAGATTATATGTCCTTAAGGAAGTAGGAAACAATAAAAAAAGAAATAAAAAGGAATATACTTATTATTTGGATAGACATAAATCCTGGTCGAGGAAAATTGTTCTTTGTAACACGGGGGCTGATAAAAAAAGTGGTAATTTTGAAACACTTCCAAGGACTTTTTCAGATCACTGCCCGATTTTGATGTCAATGCAATTTGGTAAAAATAGTTTTAATTGGAGATTACAGGATAGTTTATTAAGGAAGGAATCAATAGTTAATAAAGCTAAAAAAAATATAAGTGAGTTCTTTGAAGAAAATTTGGGGGAAAAGGGCAATCAATACAGATAGATGGGACACATGTAAGGCGGTTATGAGAGGCTTTTTTTTTAATCAGCAGGCATGGATAACGAAAAGCAAAAAGGAAAAAGAAGAGAAAATTCAAAAAGTATTACAAGATAAGGAACAGGAATTAAGGGAAAAACCAGAAATTTAGAGATAAATAAGGAAATATTAATGTTGAGGAAACAATTACAATTATTAACAGTGGAAAAAATAGAAAAGAAATTGAAATTTATTAGACAAAGACAATTTGAAAAGGGAACAAGCCAGGTAATGGCTAGCATATAAATTAAGAAAGGAGAGGGAAAAAAGAAGTATTATTTGTATAAAAGAAGGGCAGGAGATGCATTATAAACAGTCAAAGATTAATAATATATTAATAAAATATTTTGAGGAATTATTTAAAGAAAAGCAGTACTCATGGACACAACAAAATAATATGAGGAGATATTTGGAACAATCGGATATAAAATGTTTAACAATATTACAAAGAGAGGAATTAGATAAAAAAATTAAAAAGGGAAAATTAAAACAGCTGTCAAAAAATTAAAAGTAGGGAAGGCACCTGGCCCCGACGGCTTTACTCCAGCGTATTATAGAACCTTTCAAGAAGAGTTAGCCTCATTCTTAGAAAAGCAGTAAATGCTATCAACAGGGGGAATTCCAAACTCATGGAAGGAGTCTATAAATTTTGATCCCCAAAGAAGGGAAAGATAAATTGGATAAAAAAAATTATAGGCCAATTTCTTTATTAAAAGGGTTATAAAATTTTTTTCATCAAAAGAAAAGATTAAAAAAAGGGGTTAGAAAAGGGTAGAAAAATAAAATGGTTTTTTACCTGAAAGACAATTGAAAAAAAATATTAGAATAATTTTGAATGATTTTTGATAATACTAATTGTAAATCAGAAAGATTGCCTAATTTTTCTAAACCCAAAAAAGGTTTAAACGAGTTGGAAATTTATGTTTGAAGTAATGAATAAGTTAGATTTTGGTGAAAAATATAAACAGTGGATTGAGGCGATTTATATGATCAAAGAGCTTCTTTATTAATAAATGGTCAAAAATCAACCAATTTAATATCAGTAAAGGAACAAGGAAGGGTTGCCCACTGTCCCCATTATTGTTCAAAAGGCTTAAGATATTAAACTCCAGAATTAGAAAGAATAAAGAAATTAGAGGAATGAGGATTAAAAGGGGATGAATTTAAGATTCAGGCATATGCGGATATTTGGGGAAATTTTTAGGATCCACTACAGGAAAAAATCTTTAATGGAAACATTAAGAAGTTTTGGAGAAGTAGCAGGTCTAAAAATTAACAAAGATAAATCAGTGATGATCACCAAAAATATGACCTAGGCTCAAGAGAAAGATTTAATCAAATACTAGGATTTAGAGTAGAGAAAAAGGTTAGATATTTGGGTATAATAATTACTAAAAATAATTCAGATTTATTTCATAATAATTATAAAAGGATAGGAAAGAAATATTGGAAGATTTGAAAAGATGGAAGAATCAACTGTCCCCAGGGAAAAACTCCATTATAAAAATGAACACTTGAAGCTAATGTTTTTGTTTCAAAATTTACCTTATTATTAATATAGAGTGATTACTGAATGGGAGAGGGAAATAAATAGGTTTATTTGGAATGGAAAAAAAAAGAAGTTAAATTTAAAGGATACAAAGGAGAATGGAGGTCTAAATATACCAGACTTGAAAATTATTAAAGTTAACGTTAATTTGGTTAAAGGATTGGATTACGTTAAAAATACAAAATTGCTGAATTTGGAAGGGTTTAATCTGTATATGGGTATGGGAACTTTGGGGACGAAAAATAAAGTAATAGAGTTTTTTTAGCCATTATGTAAAAGGGCCCTATTAAGAATTTGGTTAAAAAATAAGGAAAAAAATATATTTGAAACTACCCCATTGGACCTCCCCACATGAAGCATTTTACAGATTAGAGCAAGTTCAAATAAGGGACTGGTTAACAATAAAGAATACTTAGAAAGGAAGGGAATAGATTAATTAAAAAAAGAGAAGAATTAATGAGAGAGGGTCATTTTTCATATTGGTTGTTGTATTTACAATTGGCAGGAAAATTTAGGGAAGAATAAAAAGGGGGTATTTGAGAAAAGAATTAGATGTTATATTAAAAGGGGGGGGAAACCCTTAAAAAATTTATAAATTGCTTTTGAGGCTGGAAATGGGAAAAAGAGAGTATCGAGGAAAATATATAAAATGGGCTAAAATAAAACATAATAACATTAGAACAATGGCAACAAGCGTGGAAAAAAAATCAAGATTTTACAAGAAGTTATTATTTAAAGGGAAAAATTTTTTTAAAATATTTTATAGGTGGTGCCTAACCTGATTCAATTTCTAAAATTATAAAAATAAAAAGCCTGGGGAAAAGCTGAAATACCACGGGAGGAACATCTTTCCACATGTGGGAATGTAAAAGGCGAATAATTTTGGAATGAAAACAAAAAATTGAAAAAACATTTAGATAAAATTTGATAAGCTCCCAGAAATATATTTATTAAATATTTTGGTGGGGATTGATGTAAAGATTAGGGTTAAAAATTAAGAATCTTGTGTTATATTATATATGCAGCCAGGATTGTTTTTGCAAGACATTGGGAAAGGGTAAGAAAATACCCCCTCAAGAAGAATTATAGGAAAAGTCTATGAACTGGCTGAGTTGGATAAACTAACATGGATGTTGCAAGACAAATTGAAAGAAAGTTTTCGACGTGAATGG